>CAAKHB010001609.1:0-12159 GCA_901007665.1 Aeoliscus strigatus | reverse complement strand
AACTCCGTGAGTGACAGGTGTCAAGCCGATGACACGATAAGGTTCACTTCCTCTACGCAGCCAGTCATAACATTGACGGTGCTGGCGTATTGACCAGCCTACACGCGCCGTGCAGGTTAGCGAGCTAACAACAGTGTGGCGGAGTTAAGAGACGCAAATGCTAACTAACACCTTATCGTGGTGAAACGAACGGGCAGCGATACATCCACTCAGCAGGTCAAAGTAAAAAAGAAATGCGGTTCTTTTAAGATGGAGTGGCTGTCGGAGTGTGTGCAAATAGAAAAACAAACGGCGAAACTGGGTGAGATTTTTTCTTTTTCGATTGAGAAAGGTGTACTCACTCTACAAAACATGCATCGAAGACAAAGTAACAAGTGAGCTTATGCATCATTTCTTCTAGAACAGGACCCAAAGCCAGACCACAACTGGACCTCACCTCGGCCAAAGCAGGACTCTCACATACTGCACATCTCATAAACAACAAGATTTTTGTCTTTTAAGTGGCCCAAATCACTTCTATTAAAAGTAAACTAATGAAAATTGCTGCTGTAATTCGATTCTTTCAATCAGCCATGTAAGTTGCCATGATCCAAGGTTTTGAACAAGTGTGATACCGGTGTGTGGCCACAGCGTGCACATCTGATGTTGCTCACAGTGGACCTCAGTGTGCTCAGGGAGCTTGTGTGTATGCCCAGACACAGGAAAAATTAGAGGGAACATTGGTGACAGCGATGACAAAATGAACCAAAAGCAAACGATGTGCTTGTCAGCGTTTTACTGATCAGACATGAACACTTCACTTCCACGTGTGATTGGTTCTCACATACAAGTAAACTAGTTCAAGAGTCAACAAATCTTTCAAACAGCAAGTCGTGCAGGCATAAAACTGCAGTGATCGATGGTGCTGATGGTGTGTGTGTGTGTGTAATACATGATGACAGTTCACGCAGCGATGAGCTGTGTAGTGTTTACTCCTAAAACTACAGTAAGAACATCAGTGAGCAGCGTTAAATCAATCTTTTTACAACGTTGTCGTAGCCTCCGGACTGATGACATTCTCCATCGTGCCTATAAGACTTAAGACGTCCACAAGGTGGAATGACGCTCGAATGGTGTTCACACACATTAACCCAGAGAATAACAATATTTGATCAATAAAGTAGTGAGAATCGGGCTTTATGAAGACCACATAGTTCATGTCTTAACTGATCATCAGACAGTATTTGTCATTTGAATCACAAACCGGTGTCTCCTCCGTTAGAAGGTGACGCAGACCTTTGACCTTTCACCAGGTAACTTACTTAAGTTCTATAAAACATTTTCATTGATGGATAAGGACGAGCTGAGAAGCAGAAAGGTGTAATAAAACATTAGGCAAAATATGAATAGATTTCAATGAATACAAGCCTTTTTTTCATGATCCAAACTTATGAACGAGTGTGTCAGACATGTTCCAGCAGAGGACCAGATACTAATCACTTACCAGCAGATATACAACTCTGTACTTTTAAACTGACATTCGTTTTCTAACATTGCCACTTTTGCATCAGTAAAAGTCAAAATGTGTTCATTGGTCTCCCTCCTCTGTGCCGTCCATGTTCCTGTTGACCTCTGAGTCCAGGTCAGCTGCTGTGAACTCCGGACAGTCGGAGGAGAACTCGATGTCCTCGACACACGCCGGCTCATCGTCCTCGAAACAACTGTGAGACAGCAAGGGAAAAAAAATAACACACACACACACACACTCACTCTCTCTCTCTCACACACGCACACACACACTGATCTCCTACTTGTGTGACTTGTGATCCAGGATGTTATCCAGGTCGATGTGGTTGATGAGTCTCCTGCTGTAAAATGTGGTGAGAGACAACAGGCCGCGGCAGAACTTCATCCCCATCTCCTGCAGCTCCCTGGTCCCTATCTGCAGGCCCTGCATGCACACACACACACACACACACACACACACACACACACAGATATTTCCTATCTGATGGAGTGCATGGAGTTGGAATCGTGTCTGTGATGGTTTGTCAATCACCCACCTCTGTGTGTGTCAATCATACTCACATTGTATATTCCCTGGTTGCAGCCATTGTAAGTGCTCTCCATGGTAAAACTCCTGAGTACGCCCATTTCCCTCCACACAACCACCCTGGCTGTGGCAGAGCGAGACTTCTCCACCTGAGAAATTCAAATTCAAAATGAATCTAATTCATCTAATAAAATTAATCAGTAGAACACAAACCCAGCTTGTGCTGGTCTCAATGAGTGGACAGAGGCTGGTCAGGAGTTTTTGGATTATTATTCATAAATTAATTAGCAACAAAGACATAAGGGGGGAAAAATAGACGAAAGCAGGAAAAATTACATGCACACAGTTAAATACACCAAACACAAAAGGCTCAGCTGAAAAGATGAAATGTATTACAAAGACTCTTTAGTGACAGAAATTGTTGCTATTTAATTTTCAAATTCCCCAATAAATACAGAGAAAAAAGTAGCTTCTTTGTGAATTTACATTGTGAATGTGATATGTGGTATGAAATAGAATCCAGCGGATTAGTTACAGAGGATGATTATCCTTCTTATTGCTGAAAGGGACGCAGCTTCTCCCACCCACCACTGTCTGTTTCATCACTTCCACAAGCTATATGATGCCCCCTGTTGGTTTGGAATTTGATATAATAATAATAATAATAATAATAATAATAATAATAATAATAATAATAATAATAATAATAATAATAATAATAATAATAATAATAATGTATATTCAATTTGTATGAATGTATGTAAACAAAATGAAATAAAGTTTGACTGAAGTATATCAGACATCATCCGTGAAATTGTACATGTTTTATTACCAGATAGTTGCAGCTGTTGAAAGAAAAGGCTGGAGCGATCCGATCCAAAGTCTTGGCGATGGTCTGCAGACAGAGACACACACACACACACACACCGAGAACGTAAAGTCAAGGCCACAGAGGAAAATGTTCAGTTCCCTCATATCCCTTACTTCCATGTTGCTCAACACTGAAGGAACAGGTGCTGAGAGATGAGTGAGTGAAGTTGTGAATGGATGAAGGTTCAGCAATACACACCAGAAGAAGTCTTCACTTTCATTTGAGTGACCACTGCAACACCTGGTGGTGAAGGTGAGTACAGCAGTCTGGTGTGGCAGTGGTAGAGTTCAAGTTACTACACATGTGAACCAGTCGTGTCCTTTTTTCCTGGAATATCAGGTATCTACTGGTGTACCAACCAGGTATCTACTGGTGTACCAACCAGGTATCTACTGGTTTACCAACCAGGTATCTCCTGGTGTAACAGGTATCTATTGGTGTACCAACCAGGTATCTACTGGTGTACCAACCAAGTATCTACTGGTGTACCAACCAGGTATCTACTGGTGTACCAGGTATCTCCTGGTGTAACAGGTATCTATTGGTGTACCAACCAAGTATCTACTGGTGTACCAACCAGGTATCTACTGGTTTACCAACCAGGTATCTACTGGTGTACCAACCAGGTATCTCCTGGTGTACCAGGTATCTACTGGTGTACCAACCAGGTATCTACTGGTGTACCAACCAGGTATCTACTGGTGTACCAACCAGGTATCTCCTGGTGTAACAGGTATCTATTGGTGTACCAACCAGGTATCTACTGGGTCTTAAGTGGAGTAGAAAATTCTTCCACTGTAAATGACAGTCGTCATGACAGGTGAGGGGGCGGGGCAGCACCGTGTGTGTTGGGGGGTCTTATCTCATGTCGTGTAGGACATTTCAGACTGAACCGCAGCAGAAACCTGGGGGTTCAGTTACACTTTAATGCTGGTTAGCTTAGCAATGTTTCGTACTCGGTATCCGGGGTCCTCCTTCAGTCCAACGGTGTCAACAGCCGAGCCAGACTGCCACAAGGTCTCCTTCACACTGCAGCCATACAGGAAGACGTTCTTCTTCCGAGAGTGGCCGTGATAATCACAGAACACCTGACAGACAAGCACATGGCAAGAAACTGTATTACACACACACACACGCCTGTAAAACCCAAAACACGCCTTCCTTCAACATTTAGGAGGCATCTAGCAGGCAGGTAAGACGATCATGTATCTGTGTCATAGCCAATGGATACTTTTGTTGATGGAGGTGTGTTCTGACCGCGTGTGACCGTAAATGGGTCGGTGAGACTGTCCAGAGGCCCGTTCCACAAAGCAGGTCAGTGAAAACTTTTTTAATCCTACTCCACCTGCTGCTGGAACAGGCCCCTTGTCAACATTTCCCATTGTCATGATGAGACAGAAATTAGAAAAGACCAGTAAACACCGACTGAGTGTCCTGTCTGAGAATGGAATCGTTGAAACATTGTTGAAGTTGGCACAGCTGTCAGATGAAGTTCTTCACCTCTACACACAACAGAAATGTCTAATCTCACAGTAAACGTTTGCGGTGGGTAGTTGCAGTGGACAGTCTGTTGTGTAGTTTCATGCTGTGAATGGATTTCTGGATTATAAAATCCAGCACGTCTACAGAGCGTCTCCAACTACAGAACAGACTGACACACAGACTGTTGCCAAACCTGACAACGTCACTGTGAGGCAGGAAAGTACAACTTAACATCTTGACCGGGCGTCTCACCAGAGGAGTTCGTCCTATACTGTTGAGGTAGTACAGGAGGCCTTTGGCGTGGTAGATCGTCGGGCAGAGGACAGGGTCTGGTTTGGACCACTGACGGTTCAGATCTTCAGCGCTCAGATCACAGCGAGTCCTGAGTGACACACGCAGCATGCTGAGGTTAATCAGCTACTCTAAATGTCTTGAAGGGGTCAACGCGTCTGTCCTCACAAGTTGGCCCAGCGATGAGCTGGAACCAGAGGGAGATGACGAACAAAGGAATGTCCCTCCAGTGAGAACTAAAACTAAAATGAAAAAGTATAGAAAGAACAACGTAGTGATCTATAGAACTTTTTAACCTGATTCGAGTTGGGATGCCTCCTTCAGGCAGGCATTCTGGGACGAGACCCTTGTGTAGTTTGGAGCGTCCAGGGCGAACGATGCAGACAAGTGGATGAAAGCAAAACTAAACTAAACCAAGTATGAAATCAACTACGGTTAGTTCATATGATGTGTGAATTAGGTCCTCAGTCATTTTCAGTCTCACAGTTCATGTGCAGTTCAAATACACAGAATTACTTCAAACTGGTGCAGTTGTGGAGTTTGTTTTGTTGCCTGAGCTCACTCACAGGCCGTTGATGACTCCGTCTGGGTTGAGCATTGGGATAATTTTGAAGACAAAGGCTTCCCTCAGACTCTGGGCAGCCGGGTCACGACTGCACAGGAACTCCAGAGTGCCCTTCATTACCCAGCTGGCATTGGATTCGCCGGGATGAACACGACTTGTCAGCACAATGCAGGGACGGTTGCCTAAAGAGAATCACAGAGCAGAAATAATTTGACTCTTGTCCTCAGGGGAGGGTTTATCCACCAGGTTGACCTTTGTACTCACGGAGCTGATGCATGTCTTTCCAGCCCCTGCTAGCAGGACAGGCAGTGATGGTCACCAGTGGACACGGGTTCCCAGCCAAAGTACCACAAAGAATCTGTTGCCGGAAAAACACCTTGGTCGGATCCACTGATTTTTGCAGCACACTCAGATGAGCCTGTCAAATACAGATGCAAGTGATCAGGGACGCGCTTCAGAAAGCATCAGTGATCAACTGAGCTGAATCATAAACATGAATGAAGCTGTGATTCACCATGGTAACAGCCGACCCCAAGAGTTCTGCAAACGGTAACTACCACTGACACAGTTACAAACACCTGACCGGTTCCTGTGAGAGCTCTCTCTCTGGGCTGTGTGTTACCTCCTCTTTGCCTCTTTGAGGTGAAAACCAGTTTCCCCCCTTCAGTAAATCATCTGTAAACAGCCAAACGTTGAATGTTTCAGGACGTGTCTTAGTATGAAACTGGGCCACTGCGAGCCATTTGGGTGCCCGAAGCACAACGGATTTTTGCCCCCCCCCAAAACAAACAAACAAACACACTGTAACCCGTTCTAATTCCCAGAAAAAAAGATGACAGGTGACATAAACTCAGCTTCAATAATATCAAGCTAGAGAATAAAAAGGAGAAAATCAAAGATATTTTCCAGCACCAGAACCAGTTAACACTATGAGTTCTGTAATTGTGTATTTATTTACAAATGGAAACAGTAGATAGATATATAGATACTTTATTTATCACCAGAGAGAAATTAGTAGTCAAAGCCGTCATTTTTGCTATTGACTTCTAGAACGTGGGTTGTGCGTGTGCCGAAAATGTCCCGCCAAGTCTAAATTCTGTTTGTTCTGTAGTTTACGTTGTGCTCAGGCAGCAGAGCAGACACTTCTGGTCTGCGTGATCGGCTCTGTGGACGTCGACACGCTCAGCGACCGAACGCAGAACCGAGCTTGGAACATATTCTGGTGCACTTTTAATGAACAAACGTAGATACGACAGAACATATTTGACATCTTATTATGAAATCAGAGGAAGCAGTAGAGAGGAGGGGGGAGGGGGAGGGGCAACGACGCAGAGATTGAGGAGCGGCGGGGGAGTGGGAGGGCACCATTATTTTATTTCAATCAAACATAAACACTGTTTCTGATCACTTACTGATGAGATTCAAATGTCATTTCATTTTCAAATATTAAGGTCCTGATTATCATTTTTCCAACCCTCTATTTTTTGGCCCCTCCTGCAGTTGGTGCCCTTGAACTTTTTTTGGGACGTCACATGGTGGACAGGTGTTCTGAGGTCAGATGAATGAAGCGGTACCTTCAGGGCAGAGTGTGTGTACGGGTAGTGGTAGGCCAGGTAACACACATCCTCATTGTGTTTGAAGGTGACGGTGAAGGTCAATGTATAAAATGTTGTTCTCCGTCTGCCATGTGCCGGACAATAGTTGTTTCTGGAAATAAAACAAAACCCATTAAAACAGTATGGACGGTTTGTTCCTGTGGAAATGAGACGCCACTGCCCCTCCAACGTTTGTGGGACACGTTGATGACGATGTTGAAGGATCGGCAGGTGATGTAAGTCTCATGGTTTACAGGTTTGTGCTTTAATCACAGTGAATGAATGAACTTTCAATGATCCACAGCGTGCACATCCTCTCAGCTGTCCCTCCACTAATACGTGCTCACATAGAATAATTCGTCACCCGTACCTAAAATAACAAATTTCGGTTCCAGTCCGGGCCCAGTGTGGTCTACCCTCCAGAGCGTCCCGTACTGAGTACAGCACTGGCTGCATTCCTGCAGTGGACAGACACAGACATAGACTGAACACGTGCTGTCTTTGTCATGTGTTACTGCTGCAAACATCAACTGTGCTGCGGCTGGCGTGTTCCAGTCCTGAGCATATGTCACCACAACGCGTCATAAACACCTGTATACTTTTTGTTTGAATACACTCAGGTGGTCAGGAGGAACAATACCACAGTTACTACAGAACTGACAGTGAAGTTGACGGATTGTCGGAGCAGATGCATCTTCTTTGTGTTTGTCGTTGGAGGTTTATGTGACGCTGCGTCGAGGAGCAGACATGTGGATCCGTGTGGACGACCACTGGAACACTGGATCAGACCAGCTGGTTTCAGCTGGTTCACCTGTCAAACGTTGCTGTTCACAGATGGAGACCCTTGTGTTCTGTTGATAGACAGATTACTGTGTCGAGGCTCTCGGTGGATGTCAGCTGCAGAGGTTGACGTGGAATCTCCATAGGTACAGTATTTAGAGCGTTCTGTTTGATGGAGTGGGCTTTTTCTCCAGGGATTAAAAAACAACCCTGGGCTGTCGGCCCTTCTGGACTTCTCCAGAACGTCAGGATTCTCAGTGCACCCGCACCCGTTTGTAATGTCAATATTTGTCTATTAATATGTACATTTAAATGTAACAGTACTTGTTTCAGGTGTTTGACACACGTCTTACCGTAGTTGAACTGGCTGTTGGTCTTCTCACAGTTAATGATGTTGAAGCGGTAGGGGACGTCAGCCGCCATGTTACTGACTTCAAAGTAAAACCACTGGGTGTGCTGGCAACAGTTGGCGTCTGCGTTTAATATCAGGTCGTATTCATGCCTGTAGGAGACAACTGGATTGCAGCTTGTTTGTCTTTAACTGTCACATGCTATGTGTTTTCATAATTAGCATAAGTAGCATTGCATTACACTCTCCTATGTCTTGCTCAAACAAAGAAACACACTGACTGGGTAACGTGCAAACAAAAAATAGAAATAGAATATGTATAATACAGAAAACAATCAGCATTCCTTTTTCATTAATATTCATTTTCACAGACAACCAGTACACAGGAAGAAGTAGCAGTACAATTAAAAACGTGGGGGTAGGAGGAGGTCAAAGTTAACTTGAAACAGTAAGTGAAGAATATGGTTCCTTTTCATTTACAACGTCTTACGTCCTCCATCTGTCTTCATGTTGTTCTTGACAGTAGTTAGTAGTTGAATGTCTGATTGTTGGTTTACAAGCATCATCTCTGCCAAAATACATGGAATTCTTTTCTAAATTCTGTACGATTGTGTTGATTTTTGAAGTCATACGATCATACGAGCTTCTGGTCCAGCCTCTCACCCCCTATGTGCAGTCCTACCTGCGGACCTGGATAGCTTTTCTCAGGTTCCCACATTCAAACTGAGAGAAAAACTTTAAGCAATCGTCTCTGTCACGTTGACACTGGACACTGGCAGACAGAGACACAGAGATCTGGTCAGCCACATCATATTCTGTCCAAAAGAACCGTAGTTCTCACGTCGTCCAACTACCTGCTGTCTTCAAGGTCAAAGACGACTTGGTTGATGATGTCATGAGCGTTTATGAAACGCTGAACATCCTCAAAGACTTTCTGTCTGACAAGAGAAGCATACATGCAGAGATGATCATTAACAGTGAAGATGATGTGACATTCAAACCTTTTTCACTGCACGAGCTGTCAAAGCTAAGCTACAGCCAAAGACGTTGGAACGGGGTGTTGGTTTGCATCTTTACAAACTAACTAATGTGGACTAAACGTCATCTGTCAGTAATCAGCTGTAAAGACATCAGAGTACCTCTGAATGTGGGGTTTGCGTGGGGCCATGGGCTCATGTCCTGGTGGGGGGAGGTGGCCCCAGAAATCAGGGAAAGCCAGAATTCCGAACCCTGGAATAGATTTGGTTTTGGTTGCTGCACTTCGATAGGTCTTGGGTTCGTGGTGGGGGATGCAGGCGCCGTGTCTCTCTAATAGCCTGTCTATCATGGTACGATGGTGGGATTCGTCTGCATCCGGTTCGTCCCCCGACTGGTCTGGTCTGGACTCTCTCCTACAAGCAAAACTAATCAGAGAAGAAGGACCAGGAATCTGAACAAGCTACATGCTGGAGAGGCATTATCATGCACAAGGACCATGTGTGTATGAATTTCTGCACAGTGTCTGTGGCCAGCAGCTTGAATGGTGAAATTTTGAGATCAGATTAAATCCATGGATTTCTTCTCCGCACAATAAAGGTAGTGCAGAGAAGAAATACTCATACTGTGGTAGTACATCTCAGAGTTTTTTGATTAAGAGTGTGGAACTTCTGAATAATTATTAATCCCCCAACCTCAGACAATCTCAAATAGCTGGTGTGTATTAAGTATTGCATTGGTGTCACTTTCACACAACACACAAACAGTCAAATGAATTTAATTCCAAATATTCTGTTTTAACAGTCGATGCAAATATGACCACAAAGTTAATTGGTTTTGGGTGGTTGTTGTTTTTTTTTTCCTAAATGCATAATTAATGCATTTGGGATAATGCGTAATTATCAAAAAACAGCCTGTCACAGCTTTGTCCAGTCACATGCAAAGAAACTACCTTGCCTCTCTAACTTTACTAGCAGATCCAGGACCAGTACTGAGGATGCTGCTGTGCAAATCTCGGGCTTCAAACTGGGAAGCAGCTGAAAGGCAAAATAGAGATATTTAACCTTTTATAGGACAACGATGAATAACAAAACAGTTTATAACTTTATAAAATGGCTAGTCAGTGAAGATACCATATATAGGGTAAAGCATTTTCCAGAAAAATCTATTAATAAATGTGCATATACAGCTCTGGAATTTTTCTGAAATCATCATCTCTACATGTATGGCAGCCAATCCATTCCAGCATGTGTTGAATTCTTGCACCTGAAGTGGAATAAAGTCAAAGTCAAGAACAATGTGACAGACTGGTGGAGAACATGACAAGACACATGAACGCTGTGATTAAAAATCAGGGTTTTTCCACCAAATATTGATTCCTCAAATATTGAACTCTTACAACATGAGTATTGTGATGTTTTAAAATGAATGATATCTTGTTTTCTTTGCATTATTTGAGGTCTGAAAACACGGCATCTTTTTTGTTATTTTGACCATTTGTCATTTTCTGTCAAATGAATACCCTAAATGACAAATATTCTTTGGAATTCAGAATAAATGTTGTCAGTAGATTATAAAATGAAACAAGAATGTTCATTTCACTTAAACACATACCTATAAACATTAAAATCAGAAATAGTGACAATTTTGCATTGGTCTCTTCATTTTTTCCAGAGCAGTACATATATGACGTAATAAGTGAGGTCTTCTACAAAGTGTTAAAGACGAGAAAAAGACACTGATGTGGTCGGGGATAACTTGTATCGCAAGAAAGACACAAACAATAATTCTGAATGGGTCAGTTTGTCTGTGCTCTCGGAAGTGACAGATGGATTATGTTCTCTGCAGGTGCAATTACCTGAACACAATTACTGACAACCAGAAAAATGTCAGTGAGCCTTTTCATGTTGTTTTACTCTGGATTTGCCTGCATGTTCTGCCTGTGTTGTGTTCAATAAATAAAACTGACATTGTTTCACCTGACCTGGTGTGTTTTCCTCTGTGGAGGTTTGCGTGTCAGAATGACACTCAGAAGTAGATGTGGATGTTTCTGGACTGCAACTGTCCCTTCTGAAGGAGTGAGGAGGGAAACTGTTGAGTTGCACAGCATCGTCATCTGAAGATGAGGAGGAGGAGGAGGAGGAGGAGGAGGAGGAGGAGGAGGAGGAGGCCGAACTCTCCTCTGCCCCTGAACTCAAATCCAGCCCCTTCAAGAGACAAGAGAAAAGAGAGAGAATTTAAAAAAAACATTCCTAACATATATTCAGGGTGACATCCTGTAAATATGTCAAATATTAGGTTCAAATATTAGCACATCATGATTAATGAAGCAAAGTCTGTCCTTTGCTTCATGAAAACGTACTTATGATGAAACATCATAACAGCAAGAGATTCACATTCATTCTGTCCCATCTAACAATGTGGTTTTCGTCCTGGCCGTGGAACAACGGACCAGCTCTACACCCTCACCAGGGTGGTCAAGGGGTCATGGGAGTTTGCCCAACCAGTCCACATGTGTTTTGTGGACTTGGAGAAGGCGTTCGACCGTGTCCCTCGTGGCATCCTGTGGGAGGTACTCCTAGAGTATGGGATCGGGGGCCCTTTGCTAAGGGCTGTACGATCTCTATACGCTGGGAGTAGGAGCCTGGTTCGTATTGCCGGCAGTAAGTCGGACCTGTTCCCGGTGCATGTTGGTCTCGGGCAGGGCTGCCCTTTGTCACCGGTTCTGTTCATTATCTTCATGGACAGAATTTCTAGGCGCAGCCAGGGACCAGAGGGGGTCCTGTTCGGGAGCCACCGGATTTCATCTCTGCTTTTTGCGGATGATGTTGTCCTGTTGGCTCCTTCGACTCAGGACCTTCAGCATGCGCTGGGGCGGTTGGCAGCCGAGTGTGAAGCGGCTGAGATGAGAATCAGCACCTCCAAGTCCGAGGCCATGGTTCTCGACCGGAAAAAGGTGGCCTGCCCCCTCCGGGTTGGAGGAGAGTCCTTGTCTCAAGTGGAGGAGTTTAAGTATCTTGGGGTCTTGTTCACGAGTGAGGGAAGAAGGGAGCGTGAGATTGACAGGCGGATCGGCGCAGCGGCCGCAGTAATGCGGTCTGTGTACCGGTCCGTCGTGGTGAAGAAGGAGCTGAGACAAAAGGCGAAGCTCTCGATCTACTGGTCAATCTACGTTCCTACCCTCACCTATGGTCATGAGCTTTGGATCATGACCGAAAG
>CAAKHB010001604.1:36512-58032 GCA_901007665.1 Aeoliscus strigatus | reverse complement strand
TTACGTTTGGATTGGACCGCTCGCTCATCTAGCGACTGTTAGCTACTTCTGGGCGGGCCAAGAGCGACTTCCGATGCTGGGGAGTTGGCAACACTGCATGCTTGTTTATTATCAGTTATGTAATTTGCTTCGAGACAACCCAAGGTTGGAAGGATTGTACTGATGTCCTTCTCAAGGTGAATGGACAATTTCATATTTCAGTCCTAAAAAATGTTTTAGAGTCGGTCTTAATTCCAAAAAAATTGAAGTGAGACCATTTCGTCTGGCCAGGACATTCAAATGAAATGACCATATAAAAGATACCGCTGCCTGATTGAGAGCAATCTTCTCCCAGACACATGCAGCTTGTCTCCATCTTGCCGTCACTGCCATTTAATTGCACTTGATATTCAAGCGCTGGAGCAGATCACATTATAAGTGTCTCTTCCTCCTGTTTGCGCTGGCGGCGTATTCTATTATACGCTCCTCACTTCCATTGCCGTCCTTCAGACTGCGATGAATGTCAGCCGCTCGCCACATCAGGCTTCTCTATCAATTATAAGAGTTGTGGAGGCTACAGTCAGTCAGGAGCTGATAGCATCAGCACAGAATGGGAGAGTGTGTGTGTGTGTGTGTGGGGGGGGGTACGATGGGTGATAGAGCTGTGCTGAGTGGAAGGACACAAACTAAGAAAGGTGTTCAGAAGAAAGTTCATGCAGTGAGACGAATTGTTATACAGCTAGCTCATTGTTCGTCAGTAGCATTTGTCACTTTTATTTCAGGCGTTCAAAGAGGTTGTCACTCAGCACCCTGATATTACAGGTGAAAGGCGTCTAGAAGGCACCAACAGGGATAATTTTCAGTCTTATAAATGGCATTACCTTGTACTTCAACAAAAATACCTGCAATTTAACACTGGTGCATTACTGAGACGGGTGTAAAACCAATGAATTTCACCCAAAAAGTCACAATGTGTTTCCATTTTGCAAATGGAAACACATCCGTTTAAATTTGACATATTTATTGAAAAGATAATTTGAGGGTGAAAGCCAAGAACCACGTAATGTGGGTATGAATGTTAAAACTAGCATCTCCTACTTTCTGTCTGAACGACTTGTTTTTTTCGCGGCGGCTCGAGAACAGCCTGTAGAACATGTTGTCACTAAAGCGGACACACGAAAGGGATGTCTGCACATGGAGCAAACACAATAGCGACATTCTTTTGCTACTTAAACGACGACTTTACAGCTGCGAGTGGCTTCCAGTGGCAGCCGGCCCAGTGCGTTCTGCTCGTTGATTTTTCTCCGTTCTGAGCAAATTAGAATATTCCATCTACTTCTCTCTGTTCTTGTAAAGTCCTTCAGCTGCATAGACAGCACACTTACGTTAGAAATAAAACATCCTCTGGCAACCTTGTGACTGTTTACAGAAAGGTTTTTGTTTATGTTTATGAAACAGTTTATTTGTTGTTGTTTATTTTTGTAATCTTTACATTTTATACATATATAATGTATACACATTACATATATTTAAAACTGTTTAATGCACATATAGTTTGGCCCAAGGTGAACCTTTCTCATGTCCATGCGCGGCACAACCTGTTGACCACATTGACCACATTAAACAGCACGTAAGCGCAGCTGTCAGCAGTAACATCAACTCGTAGGTGTGCGTTAAATGGTTTTAAGGCACTTTGTGGGATCAAAGAACAACACCCAACACACACCTACCCATTGATTAACCCTTGCATATTGTCCAACATGGCCTCACCATCAAACTGCCAATTTACACGCCTACCACCCAGTGGGGGATGAATTTCCTCAAACAGTTAACATAACAGCAGAAGCACCTTTTTTTTGCTTTGGGGAAACGATGACAGTGCTTCTGCTCCAGGACGGGTCAAGGAGAGAGGCCGGTGAGCACGTGAGATCTGGTGAATGACGCCAACGCAACAAACTGCAAAGGTCAGACTAAGCCACAGGACTCTGTGTAAATGTTATTCAAAGGCCACCAAAGGATCACTACAATGGCTGTGTTGGTCTGTGGAACTTTTCTGTTGGAGATTCTTATGGTGCAGGTCAGCCAAAGTTCATGTTCACTGATAATAATCCAAACTCACAATTCTTTCCAGTGAATATCTGTTTGCAAACCCAATAGGTCTAAACTGATCTCATTTTATAAGCTGCACATTACTTCAGAGTACTTTATGTCTATAGAAAACATCTTATTAAGTAGAAATGCAGTGAATAAATGCATTTAAAGAAGAAACAAATTAACCTCGTAAAACTGCAACATGACACTTCTATCAGTGTTTCTGACATTTCCCTATTTTCCCTATTTTGGACATCCACATGGCCCGTGTGCACAAACCGTAACATTACGCCCGCTCCTTGGTCGCACAACAAAAAAATGTAAACAGCAGGCGACGGAATTTTCCTACGAAGTAGTAGGAAACTACTAGACAGCCATGGAAGCCAGTCATCAGGGCTGACAGATGGTGACAGACTTGCTAGCATCAGAGTTGCCCCACATTTCTTAACAATGTCCAGCTTTTCTTCAGAAGTACGTTTTGAAAATGGCTTGTGGGGTGACAGAACACCTATGAAAATGAATACAACTGCGTCCAACTCGCAACAGATGCAGTTTGCTAGCTCTGGCTCTTACACTTCATGTACATTTCATGGATATTATCATTAACACACACTACCGTTCAAAAGTTAGGGGTCATCCAGATGATTTCTGTTTTGTAGCTTCTCTAATCAACAGTTTTCATGTGTGCAAACATAATTACACAGAGGTTTTCTAATCACCATTCACCTTTTAACATGATCAGCGAACAAAATGTAGCATTAGAACACCGGAGTGATAACAGCAAAGGACATTTCCTTTAAACACGTAAAACAGAACCACTGAAAGGTACTTTTCATGTTTCTTTTTGTATAAATGCTACTCAGCTGAAGAAGTTTTCACGTGATGGATATGACATGAGTTTGAATAATTACTGAGAAATAAATAAACATAAGCCTTAATAGTGAGCAGACACATCAGATGTTCATGTGTCGCCAGCAAATTCAGACACGCCTTCCGAGTGCCTGATTATGATGCATGTTTTGCTCTGTAGTTTTGGAGGTGGGCTGTCTTTGCAGCTGGCGGAGCAGATGACAACTCTTGATGCTGTCAGACACAGATGTGGCGCCTCCCGCAACAGCGAGCGTCGAAGTTAGCTGTCACTGCTCTTTTGTTGAAAGAGAGGATGCGACGTGCAGTGTAAAGAAAGAGGAATGACAGTTAAGTTTAACTCGTATTTGTCAAACCGGACACATCATTGGCTGTTCTACCTGCTTTTCAGCGGGTCTGAATAAGCCATGTGCGTCTATTTCCTTTCCTACAACTGGATTCCATCACTGTTTCATTAACAAAATAGGGCAAATACAGTATTCAAATTAATGAAATGCACTCATGCGAGGCTAAAGTTGAGTTAAAGTTCTTTTCACACAACACTGGCAGCGTGGTGTGTCTTTGAAATGAAAAGAATATGACAGTGTATGATCCGCTACGGTGCGATGAAGTCAGTTTGAGTGTCGGGGGATAAACACGGTGACGGCAGATCACCTTGAGATGACTCCACAAACTTTTGCTTTTGCTCATTTCTTGTCAGATGAGCGTTTCTCAGCTCCTCCTTTCTGCCTAAATAACAATCTAATACACATTTAACACAGAATAAAAATAGCATATCAGGTCAAACGGGAGAAAGTCGTCAATAAGGACAATGGCGTGCTTGGTCTCTAAAATGTTTAAAGGTGAGGGACAGTCCCTTAAATTCCTCACAGGTGTGTTCGTTTGACCTGAGGACATGTTTGTGTGCGGTAGGACATTAGACTTGCTCAGCTGCTGTGTGTCCAGGGAATTCGACCTTCCGTCCTCCTCCGCTGTCCTCCAGCTGCACTCTGCTGTCAGGTGGAAGCCGAGGGACTGGCCCTAATAAAGAGGAAGAGGTTTTTCCGTGACACAGAAGCACGACGTGATGATGGTGATGGCACCCCTCGCTCCCTGATGCCACATCGAGACAATGAGAGCTACTGCAGGCCAGCTGCTGCTACCGCCCCCCTCCCCTCCCCCGTAGCCCCCAAACCAGGCGCGTGCATGTGTGTGTTTGTGTGTCCCAGCTCTCTCCCGCTCGAACACATGAATGTCACTTCTGTTGGCTCTCCTGCTGGGCCTCGTGCTGACCCATCTACCTTTCAGGGAAATGTAGCAGAGCTGCAGCAGGGCATGTCACCACTTCTAAACTCAATTAAAAATGGAGGACTTTGTTGTTTTCTTATTTTCACACAGCCCGAAGTCTCAAGTAAGAGGGTAATTCGCAGGTTTACTCAAAAACATTCACAACACATACCCAAGTGTGTTATCATCTTTGTGTTAAATGACTAATAACAATAATATATCTGGGTATTGTAATCTGAAAGTGCAAATGTTATGCAGTGCAGAGTTATTGTTGTATTCCACATCCCCATCTGTATAATTCATCTATTTGTATTATTTATTTATTTAAAAAAAACTTTCTTTTTTTTTTTTTTTTTCCCCACATTGGCCAACTTGAAGAATAAAGATTTTATTTTGGTCATAGACCTTTTTCAAGCAGAGAAGCTTGAAAATGGCCAGAACATTGCAGTACATTCTTTATTCTAGAAGTTGCCCAGTGTGTTTTTTTTTTTTTTTTTTTTTTTTGACTTTATGGTTCCTTTCGGACGCCCCTGCCTGAGAAGTAGATGTGCAAAGATTTTTGCTGTTCCTGATTTATTTTTTCTGAAAACCTTAAAATATGACTAAAACAATTATGCTATGAGGTTATATGTTCGATATTCGATATTCGAAAACAAAATGACAGGGTTTGGAAGACGACTTAAGGATGCTCATCCAAGCAGCGCTGTAGACGCAGACGCAATAAACTCAAGCTAAATGAACTAAATGAACTCAATGGGACACAAGTGTGCTTGTATGAAAGTGGTTTCTGGTTTTAGTTATGCGTTAAAGTCCTCCATGATTTTATGTTTTTCATGAACAATCATGTTTCCATTTGTCTGAAGATTTGTAGTCAACAGTGAGGTGTTACAGTGCCAGCAAGCAGCGCTCCAACCTGATCGCCAGATGTATGAAAACCTGAGAACGTTTCGGAGTCTCAACCCACTGCAGCTGATATTAAATCAAAACAAGTAATTCGCGAAAAGAATTATTTTCCGTTCTGCCTCCAGCTTGCTCCATTGAATTGTTAATAGCATCACCTAATCTCATTGTGAATCTCTGCACGCCACATTCACTGCCTCCAAAGTGTGATTACACTCCAAATAATACAAATAACCAAGTAAAAGCTCATTTGACATCTCTGTTTTCGCATTCAGCCCCGTAAGCGTTTTGTCAGCATTTGTCCAGGTGGCGGCGGCCCCAGGGTGGGAATGGCAATGAGGGGAAAGAAAGGCTTTGGAACGCTTTGGAATATTTAAATTGAACAAGGCAGGTCAAATGTCTGTCGCTGGGTAAAGTTACAATTACCAAGCTTTGGATTTTCAGTGTCTTATTGCTTCACTGATGTTTCTCCATTTCTGACTGTCAGGATCTGTTGTAGCTCATGTTGCTGTTTTGATAACTCAAAGGTTTCGCTCTTTCCTATGTTTGTGTGCCAGCAAGTTTGTGTATGTGTGTGTTTCTGTTTCTGTCAGTATCTTTCCAGCTCCTTCTTTGTTTGTTTGTTTTTTTCTCCTAAATGAGGAGTGAAAGTATTAGTCTAACAGCTCCGCGCCACCTCGTCTATGCTTCCTCTCTCCTGACCAATTACAAGGTAAACGGTGACTGATGGGATGTCATTCAGGTCATTAGCTGGCAGGCATCTTGTTACCTGGCAACTGCTCTTTAATAACAACCTGGCTAAGATTTGTATCTGAAAGGTTGAAACTATTATTTGGACCCACTTGATTATATGCAAATGTGTTTGAATGTTGGAGGGGACACAGTGAGACCTAAATGCAGCTGCTGGCTCTCACCCACAGTCCTCCATTATAACAACAAAACTGTGGATGGGGAAAGAGGCTTGTTTCACACATGGGATGGCAAATGAACACGTGAAAAAAATCCATATGCAGCACCAATTAATTTGCAATTTGTGCACAATCAGTCCAGGAAACATAGGGCTGCTGGAGTCAAGTAGAAACGTTAAAAGGCAAAGAGGAGGTACTAATAGATAAAATAGAAAAGAAACAAAGAACACAAACACTGTACAAAGATAAATCAATCAATCAACAAAGAATGAATACTGTCACAAACATACTTTGGGGAAAAACTGTTAAAGTCATGACTAAATACTGAATAACAACACTATCCTATAGTAATGGATCGTTGAAATCTATGGGTGATAATGCACATATAATAATAACAATAACAACAACAATAATAATCATACATAATTAATAATCATAATAAATAGTTAATAATAATAATTGTTAATGATAATGATAATAATGTAATAAATATTAGTAATTTGTATTCAATATAAAAGAAAATAAGTTTACAAAGTACTTCACACACATCACAACATAAAAACTTACAAAAGAACAACGCAATTGAAAACTAATTTAAAAGCCATTTTATGAAACTTTCTAATATAAGGATTCCGGTCCATAGTTGTGAAGCCCGTACAGAAAACTCCCTGCCACCGATATTGAAAACGTTACAAATAATGTTGCCCATTCCAGGACTTCAGCTTGTTTATTCAGTATGTTTCTACACAGACCTCAGCCACCCACAGAGAAGCCACACTGTGAACTCGCCTAATCAGACCACGCTGACCAGTGAAGATAAACAGAGCACTGGGCACACATGTCAGCGCTGAGCTTTAACTGTGAGCTAAACACTGAGTCCTGAAGAAAATTCAAGTTCATGAAGAAGACAATTCAAAGTTCAGACCAACCGCTGGTAGCTCCAGTCTCTGACTTCTGTTGTCAGCCGGTGTTTGCCTCTCAGCTCCTCCATACACATCTGCAGCCCTTTTAATTACGCGCCTGTCACTGGAGTGTCTTCACGTGTGTGTTTCTGCACATACTGGCTGTGCTTGCTGGAGGAACCTCATCCCCAGCCGTCTGTGATTAGCTTCCCTATTTGTAGGAGCCGCCGTGTCTGTGTTGACATTTTTGTTAACAAGCTCCAGAAACGTTGTGCTGATGGCTGCAAATAAAGCTGCAACTCCTGTGTATTCAGTACTATACATTTCATATGATTTTAATTGAGTTCAAAGCTGAGACATGGTTGTGCCTGTGTAACTTTTATGAACAGAAAATAATTGGACGTGACAAAACAAAAGATCCATTCTGTGCATAAACTTGCCAGCTTTCCCCGGAGGTCAACATGGAGAGAGTGGTATGTACAGTAGTCACTTTCTGAACCTGTCTGGGTTTAACTATGAGCACTGGTCAGGTCAGAGTCTTCTTATCAGAGCGTTTGAACGCAGCTCCTTCACAAAAAAGTGCTCAAGTGTGCTTGACATAGAAGTCGTAAATGCTGTCAGTGAATGTGCGTGGATAGACGAATAAAGGCCACGAGAGCTGTTGATCGCTCTTTTCTACGTCTGTCAGAACAAACAGCTGCACATGACACAAATACTTACAAAAGGAAAATTGATTCTCTTCTGTATTGTTGCTAATTGGAATCAAGAAGGATTGTTTGCAGATGGATGATAGACAACAATGGAGATTTGATTATGCAGATTACATGACATACATACAGTTCAATTCAAATATATATGGAAATTCAAAATGAAAGTGTATGATTTTCATTCCAAACCAACATGTTTTCTGACCTTAAAACCACGATCCTCAAACTGACTTCATGTTTCAAAGAAAAGTTGAAACATGTTTTTTTTTTTTAAAATTTTCTTCTCCACTGAGACAGATCAAGCACCATCAAATGTGTGACGCAAGAGGCTGCTTTGATGAGTTACTGTACATATGTTGTTGGAGATGAACTAGTCACTATGATTCACTTTGCTTTCCTCTCGATGCAGCAATAAACATCAATATGTGTATAAAAAGAATCTAAAACCAAACAAACATCCTTTTTACGGTACGTGATCCAGATGTTGCTGACCCAGGTGTGCCGTTAGCGATAAAGTAAACACCCACTGAACGTGCTGCGCGCTCTCAGAGCGGCTGTCAGTTACGTAAACTGTTCCGTCTTCCTGACAGAAAGACTTTGTCAAAGTTTCAGTGTTCAGAGCGTCTGTCAGCATGCAGCAGTGAGTGGCAGCTCCTCCCGGGGGTTTCAGAGTGACAAGTAGATTAAACCTCCCTGCTCAAACTGCCCCCCGCCCTCCCTTCCTATATGGTGAGAGCCACACCACCATTTGGGTATGTAATGTCCTGTCTGTGAGGAAGACAATGCAAACAGTGTGTTCTTTCGCAGCCTAATCTCCTCAAGCTCATACAAGGACAAAGAGGTCGATGAGAGCCACCGCTCTCCAAAAGTCCTCCAATTAAATGTATCAGTGTGTGTCTATCTCTGCTGGGTCCGAGAGCAGCCACACGGCATCGGAGATAGGTGAGATCTTGCGATGCATGTTGAGTGTTTTGGGGGTTTTTTGTGTTTTTGTTTTTGCTTTTTTTATTCAACAGTTTAGCCGTCGGAGGCATCTGAATACCTCATCATTTGAAAATCATTTGGTCGACACTGTGGCTCTGAGCACATTAAATAGTAAAACCAAAGTTCTTGCTAAGTTTGACATCCAAGCTTCGGCTGCTGTGAAAAGCAGCCCAGTGGGGCTCGTCCTTTTTCATCAAATGTGTGTAAGACTTAATAATCCGTGTGTGCAACGTTGGCTGAGACAAATATTTCTTGCTGTTCAGTCTTATATGGATGGAAAAATATCGTCCTGTCGGGTGAAGGTCTCAACTGGATGCAGTCAGGATGATGTTGGGTGCTTGTGGACATCTAGAACCATCATATTTGTGACAGTGTCTTGGTGAGAAGGCAGAGATCAGATGAAAGAATGGGATTCTCTGCCTGTCCATTGTCTGACACAATAATGCTAAAGTAAGCAGTAAGAGTAAAATCACAGTAAAGTTTTCTGAGCCTTTACTCAACTAGGAGTAGGCGGCTGTATTTGTACACCAACATTCAGGCAAAGTACCTTTAGTTTTGCTGTATCTGCACCAGAGAGAGAAGATTCCACATCATCTAACCACAAAGCCGAGTTGGCATGTTTGGGTTTTATGAACAGGGGAGTAGTGAGAGTCAGCACTCTTCAGCTCTCATCAAATAAACATAAGTCTCTCTTTAACTAGGACATCAGTAGATATGAAGCTGTCAGATGTAAGCGGGCAGACATCTTTGGGTCAAAACTTTACAATATCATGCATTTAGACTTTCCAGTTGTCAAACACAGCCTGATGCTAAAACTCCAAATGTGTTGTTGTTCACCAGATTCAGGCTGCTCTCTCCCCATGAAACGTGACATCTGACTCTTGGTGTGCGTTCGGTTCAAAAACAAACAAGCCCACGCCGGTGTCTAGTGTGAAACATCAACACGTCAGATCACACAACGCCGAAACATGTTTTCTAAGATGGGTTGAAAACATGTCTGAAATAGCCGGCAGGTGAAAAACTGGTCACAATGCAACAATGTGTGATGAACACTTCATATCAACGGCCAAACCGCGAAACCTCCTGTCGCCTATGTACGCTGACGAAGGCATGTAGACACAGAGACGAGTTCAGGTGTAATCGCAAACGTTTTTTTTGATTGAATGGATGTTTTGTGCACACTGAACCGGTGTTTTGGAGCCTGAGTACTTATGTCGCTTTTTAAACTGGGTCCCATGACAAGTCTGAAGAGTTGTGTTTTCATGTTTTCAACCCAAACATCTTGCCTGAAGCGATGACGTCAGCTCTCCCTTAACCCGCATGTGCTACCATGTCCTCCCTACCATCACCAACAATGGCGGATTACAGTGTTTCACTGGTGCTTCAGAAGCTACTGAATGTGAGTTGTCTTTTGGTTGTCATGGTGATAGACAGGCAGGAGGTTGAGGGTTCCCTTTTTTGGCAGGCCAGTGGTTTAGGTCGGAGTCAGAACTGAAGAGATCCCTGATGGGAAGAAAAAGACACTGAAATTGGTTCAAACAGGTAAAGTCCACATGAAACAACAGGGAAACACGACGGGCCACTGAGCAGCAGAGAAAGATGACCCCACGCAGGGTCTGAGAGTCACTGCAAAGTCACGGTTCTTGAGGTCTGTGGTTGATTGAGTTATCAGCAGCAGGTGAAAGTCATGAAGCCTCATTCCTCAGGGACCCCGGACCGAGGGAAGGAAAAGAAAACCAGAAATGTCTGTGGTCGAGACAGAATCATCATACTCTGAACATTATGTAGCTTCTGTGGTAATAATACAGTTGTACAGCACAGATATTTACATTACTGTGGCAACAGTAATTGCTCCTTTTATTTTCCACTGTCAAATAACATTCTGTTAAACCAGCAATGACACTGAACAATGAACGCGTGAGGAACTTGTTGTGGTGTTTGATGCTGTGACCTCATGGATTCTAATTTAATTCCAGACTTGCTGTGCAGTGATTGAGCTATGAATTGTAAAATAACAATTTTGCAGTGGAATGTCTGTTATTAAGTAAACAGTCTCTGACGCAGTGTGTCAGAATGCGCACGTTCGTGCGTGCGAGTGTGTGCTTGTGTGTTGATGGGGTCAGCTCACGGTCATCAGAGCAGATGTGTCCCTCTCCACCCTTCCTGAGTCACATCATTCTAGAACCTCCTGTTCTAACCCCCGTCACACTGATCCTGAACCTCTCTCCCTGATCTCCATGAACCTAGTCGTGTTGAACACATTTGGTACTTTTGACTCCATCATGGCCCTTTGGATAGTCGATTCTGCCAAATGGACATGTGATGTCACCCCAAACCGAGTGAATGATGATGAGATGGAGGCATCTGCGGCAGGTCACATGACTCTTTCTCTCCTGTTGCTGAAAGTTTAGCTCATTCTAGCCGCTACTCAGCTTCATTATAAAATGGTTAAATTGACAAGTACAAGATAACAAATAGAAAAGCACATGCACAAGCCATGCAGCTCATTTCCGCACATATTGTAATCTCCACCGAATATTATCATTCTGAAGTCATCATCAAAACATGTCTTTGTCTCTAATAGTCAAATAGTTATTAAAAAATATATTACCAATCTTGTTACACAAATGCTCATGCATGCTGAGCTCTGTTTTTTTCTTTTTGTTCTTGATTTTCTTTACTTTTCTTTTCTTTATTTCAGTAGTAAAACTAAAACCAACCCTCCGTCCCTGGGTGGGCTCCAACCCCCGACCTTTGTGTTCACAGACAGACCCACTGAACCACTGGGCCACAGCGACAGTCCACTGCTGCTGTTGTGGAGTTTTAGACACAGATGATGAAAATGTCCTTATCTGTCAATGAGGAAGAATCCTTCAATAGATTCCTGGATCCAGAAGGTTCTAGAACACCACCAACATTTAATCATCTGGTCCTGGTCCATTAGCAGCAGTTACTGAACATTTCATTAAAATCCCTTCAGAACTTTTATAGTTATTTTTCTAACAGACATGCAGACAAACAAACAGACAGAAAGATAAACATCAACAAAAACATAACCTCCTTGACGGAGGTAATAAATAACGTCTATCACGCTACAGCACATCCTCTGATGTTTTCAGTTCACGCCCACTTCTGAGATACAATAGAATCAAAGTTAATGTCCCATCTTCCAGTGATGAGCAAAACGGTACTCATGAACCATACGTGTTCTAATGCCAAAGTATTTTTTTTTCCCTCTGGATAATGTCCCCTTTATTGTGCTGTATCACTGTCCTCTGGACTGTCTGTTTTATTTCATTCATTCATAAGAGGCAGACAACTGATATGCAGAAGGAAAACAGGGCAATAAGTGGTGAATGACTTCTTTTTTTTTTTTTTTGATTTTTGTATTTCTGACAAATCACATCCTCAATCAACAATAGGAAGTGATACCATGACAACAGCCGAGCTGGTGACTCGTCCAGGGTGTACCCCGATTGTTCACCCGTTGACGGCTGGGATCAGCTCCAGCACAACAGCGACGTGTAACTGGAGCAAGCGGGAGGTGGTGAACGACTGAATTAATACCACGACAACTGACAAGTGTCACATCATCGCCAGCATTTCAGCTGTTTCGCTCCAGTGAGGACTGTAGCTGAGCCTGGAACAAATGTGTTTGCGTGTGTCACTGTGTGTTCAGGATCATCAAAATCTGCAGCAATTTACACCAACACACACACGCTATCTGGGTTGATTAAGAAACGCTTTCGCCCTCGGCAGGAGGATATCGCTGTCAGCATGAACCTCTGTGCGGCAAGCAGTGCTGCTGATACGAATGTGTACACACATACACCGGCAGACACAACACACACACACGCACACGCGCAAACAAACAAAATAACAAATCATCAGTCGTTCTATATGCAGCATCCATCTGTGACTCTCACAAACAGTCTCACAGAGGGTCCTATCCTGCCTTATTTTTAGCTGTTCCCTCCCCAGCTCTGACCTACATCACAGCATGAATAAAGCAGCAGAGACGAAGAAAGTGAGCTCAGAAGGGGGATGGAGGGGATAGGAGAAGGTCTGGAGGAGGAGGAGGAGGAGGAGGAGGAAGGTAAATGAGAAGGAGACACACTGGCAAATCCAAAAAAAAAAAAAAAGAAAAGAATCCCCTCTGCGTGAAATGACAGTTCCAGTTCTGTCAGCAGACCTCACCTGC
Organism: Aeoliscus strigatus; assembly: GCA_901007665.1. Taxonomy (NCBI): domain Eukaryota; kingdom Metazoa; phylum Chordata; class Actinopteri; order Syngnathiformes; family Centriscidae; genus Aeoliscus; species Aeoliscus strigatus. The sequence goes on along the minus strand of CAAKHB010001604.1, from coordinate 45,227 downwards.
TTTACCCAGCAGAGGCTGAACACACATCCCTATGTACACACGCACGCACACACACACACACACACACACACGACCTTGGGATGGCACAGATCAGAAGCCTCATCAGACTTGATAGCTGGTACGTTCACGCTTTAAATGAAAGATGACCAAAGCAGGGAAAGCTCATCTGCCACCGTCATCACCCTTCACAAAGCTTAGGTGCTTTTCGCCAACAAAATATACTCAAATGAGCAGCTTCCAAATGAAAATTGAATTCAGGTACTGTTTCGCAGCCTCAAAGCATCCAAATACTTTCCTCTTTTTTTTTTTCCCATTCCCACTGAAGGGCAGCTAGGCTTTGTATGCCTGAGTACACCATCCTCCTCTCTTTGATTGTGCAATTCAACACTCCTATTGTACATTCTCCAAGGATGAAATTTGCTCTGAGAAAACCGAAGGGGACTGCATGTAAGTCAATTACATACTTCATACAAATTCATTCTCGTATGAGAAGATGTGAGTAGAAAAAGCTCAAAGCTGGAATGTATTTACACAAGGAGAGGATATGGAAATACTTTCTTGACTCTCTTTCCCTTAAGTGTAGCTTACAGAGTCCCCTAAGTGGTGAAAAGTCTTGTTTGCCTCAGGATACTGGTTCTCCACGGCGTACATCCATATAAATCTGTTCTGTACTGATACACACACACACACACACACACGTACGTACATAAACCTCCCGAGTGTATTTCTGATCCCATTTCATCAGCAGTCCTCCAGCTCAGCTGATGTCTCCTGACACTCTGTGTTTTAATGCTCATACATTGTCTTTCAAGCTACATTAGCAGGAGATGTGTATGAAGTAAGCTGTAATGTTTCATGATATTAGACGAATAGTACGGAAACTCCTTCATGCTCCTTATCATCCTCCTATGGTTTATCTATATGTCTATCTGTCTGTCTGTCTGTCTGTCTGTCTTCATCATTTATTTTTACCATCTTCCTTCTTTTCTCCTCCATCCTGATATTGATTTCATTAATATTTCATATTAATGGATATAATTATAATGAACATTGAAGAAATATTGATCATGTGGCATTGTCAATATCAGTGTGCTGATCTTCTAATTTGGTGGATGACAAAGTTGAAGGCAGTTTTTGTTGTTGTTGTTGTTGTTTTGCCATTTTGCAACATGGCAGTAAGCAAGAAATAGGACCCAGTGATGCTGTTTGTCAGAATCAGAATCTGAAATACATTTAAAACTGTGAATCCCCGGAGAGAGATTTTATTTGTTACACCAGAACTGACCAAGAATAGAAATTAGGAAATAGTGTTAATAGTTTCAATAATATAAACTAAAATTAATTTAATTCAAATTTAATTTAAGTAATATCAAGTAGAATAGAATAAATATTAAACATTACATTAAATGATCCAACAAAATGACACTGCTCAGTCAAGTATGTTTTCATAGAGCAGCAGTGTATGCAGAGATGAGTTTAGCTGAGTATGGAGGACAGTGTGACACAAGCAGATCGGATGGCTGCATTTACCTTGTTCGTCAGCCGCCTGAGGTTTTCACTGTGTCCTTCGTGTCTACAGAGAACCCTCATTCAACCGTTCCTCCACTGTATCTGTGCCGTCTGTTCTCAGATATTGACGAGTGTGCGACTCAGATGCATTACTGCCAGTCCAACACGGTGTGTGTCAACCTGCCCGGCGGCCATCGCTGTGACTGTCTGCCAGGCTTCATCAGAGTGGACGAGTACTCCTGCACAGGTACGTCTGCAGCGGAAACACTTCACCGGCCGTCATCTTACGTCACACAAGAAGGTGGGACTTCAAACACAGCTACCAAAAAAAACATGGATAAGTTAAAAATCCCGGCCATGCGTGTTTTTTTTTTAGGCCTTAAAAGTGGGAAAAGAGGACGTCTGGTTACACTATGTTCAGTAATTTGCTCGTTTAAATCGTCGTCAAGGCCTTTGTAATATATCTTCATAGTGACAACCACTATAGCGGGCCTGGTGTGCTGCTTTCCCTCTGAGGACAGTCGGAGCAGGATGCATTGGGCTTCTGCTTCATTTTTCCTCTGGGAAACGTTCTTTAATTAGCTCAGAGTTGGCAGCCACAAAGGAAGCGGGATCCATGGACAATCAATCCATTTTGCAGCTTGTAAACTGCCCTAGCCACTCGTTGGGAGCCCCAGTGCCCCTCTCCCTGTCTGCTGGGAGAGACAAATCCTCCTTCCCACTTCATCTGCTTCCGCTCACGGGTTTCATATCCTCCACATTAATGCAAAACGGCGCTAGCATTCACAGTGCAGGAACAACACTAACACGACTGCACATTAGCCCCGGTAATTGTCGCGTTGTGCTCAAACGTGCATTGTGTCATTCTTTATTACCGAGCTATTCGGATTCAATACTGGAGGCTAAAATTAGCTCTGGTGGATGGAGACGGGGGCGAGGGGGGGGGGGGGGGGGGGGGGGGGGGGGGGGGGTGGTCTGTGGAGTGTTGCATCACTTTGTTTTGTGATATGATCACCTCTAGGTGTGAGTGGCCAAAGATCTGCCATCCCAGAAAACAAGAACAGACAATACAAGTAGATCCCACACTATTAAACGCAGCATACAGGCGTATTATGTATGTTGACACAAACAAGGACTTGTTTATGAGTGCAGTATAGGATGTAATACTGCAGTTACCATCCTCATGTAGATAACCCTTAATCCTTATCTATAACTCTGTGTCAGAAATAAAAAAGAAAAAATCAATACCATACCGATTGAATTCAATTCAATTTTGTATAACCCAACATCAAAATTACAGGTTTCTCAAATTGCACAATACGACGCCCTCTGCCCTTAGACCGTCGGTCTGGGTGAGGAAAAAGTGCCCAAAACCCCTTGTAAGTGGGGAAAAAGACACAAGGAGAAGGAGGGATCGCTCTCCCTGGGACGGACAATTACAACTGGAATTGATCCGCTTGGTTGAATCACATGACTTCACTCAGCTCTTGGGGAGGCACTTCACTTCCTTGTTTCACCAGAAACTACAGCCTTTTTTTTATCTGAACGAGAAAACACAGAAAGCGGAAAATAATGTTTATTGGAGATCCCAGCGGTAGCAACAACTCTTTCACTCGCTATTGTAAACAAAGAAAGACTCCGGTAACCGTAAAAGTCTCAACGCAGAGGCTTTAAACCTGCTGCTCACTGGTGTTTTACTTCGGAGCAACACAGAAGGACAAATACGTAGGATACGGCGTAGGCATAAACCGAGCTTTACTCTGCTCTGTATATTGTGTAGAACAACTTCATATGGATCTTTTTACACTGGTTAACACTGCTCTCCGCTGTTTCTTTTTTGCTCTATGATGTTTTACTTTTTTTTTCTACTGCTACAACTTTGCTTTGCAACACTGCAGATTTTCCCCTGATATGAAGTCATTATTTTACCTCAAACAAAACATTTAGACACCTGAAACCCCAATTTATTTCCTAAGGTTTTTATTTTCAGGCTATTGCTCGTTTATGCTCTGCAGATGTTGTTGAAAATGACCACACCAACATCTCGCCATAAATTGTGTGGCTGCAGGTGAGGTGTGCGTAACGGCAACCATTTCTTCCAGCTTCCTCGCCTCGGGCTGTTGTTTATGTCTCCACAGACATCAAACAAACAAAAAAAAAAAGCTTCAGTCTCCCACAAACCTACTTGACATTCCAGTAGTCACTCGTCCATCTGATTAACTCTAAATATTTAAAAAATGTGCCACTTGCTCATCAGAGGACTGAAATGTCTCCTATTAGAGCTTTTCCACGCATCACCTTTCACATTCAGCCTCGCTCTTGTCTCTCTCTCTCTCTCCTGTGGTCGGCCCGCTCGAGGAGCCTGTCCTTTGTGTTGACAGCAGCCTGTAAACAATAGGAGGCTGTGGTAATTGTGGTTCCACTTGATTTCTCCTCTATGGAAGCAGACGAGCAGCTCAGGGGATACGGGGGATAGACGGAGAGGAATGAGGTGGCCGTGAGTGAGAGCTTCTCCACCTTGACTCGTCATGATGCCGCAGAGCCGCAGAAACAACTGTTTAGGGAGCACATGCATGTTTGCTGTTCAACTGGAGTCCCACGGGGGGGGCGTTCCCTGAAGTTCATCGGCGACTCCAAATTGCACATAGGTGTGTCGGTTGCCCGTGTGCCTGAATGTTTGTCCGTCTTTCAGCCCCCTGACGACTGAGACGGAGACTGAGACGCTAAATGAATGAATGAACGAATGAATGTTCACTTGAGCTTTTCTAGTTGTCAAAAGGGGTTATTGGGCCTGCATGGTAGCGTCTGTCTGCAAGATCAAATTATTTCCTCACGCATCTTTTATGTTGATTTCCACTTTATTATTCCAAGTAAAGATAGAACGCACAGTACAAAACACACAACGGAACAATCACATGGATGGAAGAATAGATTGACAGTCAGACAACGTGTTACAGTATCAAGACAAGGCAATAGTGACATTAAGGTAAAATTAAAGTCTTCATACTTTTAAAGGAGGTAAATAGACCATATATCCTCGTTGTAGCTCTTTGCAGTAAGCGTGACGTCCCTCCTAGAAAAGGTTTCACAAAATGGAAACTCAACATAAATATTTATTGAAAGTAAACACACAACTTGTTTACATGGTGTGGACGGGAGATGATCTACTGTCGAATGTGAACATAGCTCACTATTATTCTACCTATTACCATTGTTTAGTGTTGTGACGATGCTGCTATGCATAGAAGTAAGTATCTTTATTTTTATCTCAATCTCTTCTTCATCTTATTTATCTTATCTGTAAAGATCTGTAATCATCAGATTATTTCTTTGACAAATAACACAATAGATTTATTTTACCACGTGGAAATGTGTGACAGCAAGTTGGAGTGTTTTAATAAAGACCGAATGCGACTTCCACCGCTTGATTTAAAGATTCGATCTACAGTATCACACCACGTGAACATCTGCTCAGCTATAAGCAGCAGAGAGGGGGGAAAAAAAGTGTTGACTGTGTGCTGAACATAGTTAATTATTTAGCAGCTGATTACGTCCCGCAGGAGTTGCTGGAGAGCCACAGAGAGCTAAAAGAAGACGGACTATTGGACTCACATCCATCAGGTGACCAAACAACTGAATGAACACCATGAGTTTCTTCTGTTTCCCATTTTTTTGAAATGTGACGATCAGTCAATCTACCAGTCTCAAGAATCGAAAAAATAAAAGGCAAAAATAAATGTTATCGTTCTCTTCGTTGGCTGTATGGCTGAGTAAAAGGCGCTGCCATTCATTTCATGCATCATTTGCTCCATATATTCTCCAAAAACTCCAGCTTTGGCAAGACACATTATATGTTTAATGAAAATTTAATCAAATCCAATTCCAATTATACATGTAATGAATGTGGAGCTCAGGTGTGACGAGCTTAGAAACCTTGGCAACCCTCCCTGTATACGTTGACTCCACCAAAATGGAGGTCACACTGTCAGGCTGGCTCAGGACCAGTCAGTTTAATAAGCCCATCACACAGTTTGGGGCACAGTCAGATAAATATTCCTCAGTCTTTGCCTTCATCCATCTGTAAGTGGCTCTGGGAGTCCAGTGTTTATATTTAGGTTCCTCATTAAGGTTTGATGTTAGGACAATTTCCTCTGGCTCATCAGGAAACTGTACAAGCATCCAGAGTGATGCCGTATGTCCTGGCGTTACACTGCCTTTTCATTTTAAATCCTGGACTCACTGTCTGTGTTTTCCCCATGGTGAGTGAACACAGAGGCACGTGGAATGAAAACAGCGCTGTGGCAAGGGGATGGATGTTTACTGACAGAGCGCATTAATGGAACATCATTAATGCGAATTGCAGCCAAAGCGTTTTTATGGCCTTGAGCTGTATATTTCATTGGGTAGTAAATGAATTGCATTATCGCTCTCGTTCTTCGCTGGCACTGCACAACGACCATGGAATTAGTCTAATACAAGACGAGCCAAACACCTCTCCAAATAAAAAAAAAAAAAGCCCTGTTTTTCATTATGTAAATGAACATGTTCCCATTCTAATGAGACACACTTGTGTCTTTAAGTTCATGCACTGAATCATGTGTAACTGTAACAGATACACACTGTTTACATTCATCCTCCGGTGACTCACTTCTTGTGCGTCTGTAACGCTTCAAATCTGTATTCATATTGCACAGTCTGCTTTGCTGTTTAGGTTTGAAAAGAAAGAAACAGGAAATCTGTGTCAGTAAATACAGAGGTTGGAGGTCATCCTCAGTATGAGTGAGTGTAGTTTGCATTTAAAAGTTGCCTGACTATAGAAATGAAGAAAAGATTATGTGGACTGATATTTTATGTTCTAATATAACGTACTGTTATGGGAACTATGGTCAAGTTTTGCTACTAAGGACCACTTTTACTTTAGCCGGAAGCAAAATGTAAAACACAGAACTTCTAAAAAAAAAAAAAACAGCAAAATGTATTTAATCCGTGTATGACCATTCTCAGGGTTAATCATTGTATGAAATACACACACGTTTGGACGCATGTACACACTCAACTGTGAGACTGACTCCCATGTACTTATTAACAACAACAACAACAATAATAATACTATGTTGTATTCATGGCACTCAAAGCCACTGTACATATAAAAACATAAAATACAAGTGAATACATGAGACAACAATAAAAGACAACAAATACGGGGACAGAGTTACTGTTTTTAAGACATGATATACACTTTTAGGTGTATATCACGTCCTCTATATCTACCCTCAGCTGACAGCGTCCGTTATCCTTTGAGCTTTAGCTCTTATCAGCTGCAGCAGCCACATCACTTCCAAACCCAGACAGCGGCAGACAAAGTGGAGCATCTTCATCTATTTCCCCTCTAGTCCATGCGAGTTACGTTTTTCCAGCTGAGGAAAGGTCACAAGCACATCGTGCCTACACTTGAATGAAATGTTCTAATACCAAATAAATTTGACTTGTCTTGACCAGCCGAGGTAAAGGAGGTAGGTCACAGTGGATGTGCATTTGTAATGTGCCCAAAACCCAACGTGTAAGATGAAGGCAGGTATATGCTCACTGATAATTTGTTCATTTACATTTTCCCAGGAATATTTGTTCTGTGCGGAGTTAAAGTGCGTGGCCAAAATATTTGTAATAGTGTGGTGAAATGTCTGGCTATAGGCGACTTTAGTTAGAATTTGTGATTGAATACATATTATTTTTTTACTTGTTCAGTTGTTCAAGTATTATCAGTAAGCACATTTTATTTTCAACTTTGTAACTGCTATATAATCTATTATAATCTAATCTATATCTATTTATATTATTGGTCAGAGCTGCTGGAACAAACTAATTTCCCTCTGGGGATAAATAAAGTATTCCTGATTCGGATGTACTGTAGAAAGAAAAGTTCTTTTAGACTCCACGGTGATGACAAAGTCATGATGGATGCAGGGAAACTGTACCTCCAACCTATCAGACATTAACTCAGGGAAATCAGAAATTTGCTCCACTAATTTAATCTATGTCCTCCAGGCTAAACGCTGTGACAGACAGTCAATATTTTACTCCCGCAGCCCAGCAAGGACCTCAGCTGAGTTCGCATCATGCCAAGGTGAGCAGCACAGCTGGGGTGGAAAATGAGCATGAATGACAACGGTGTAGGGGCCAAAAGGAAAACAAAACACAGACAGCTTTGAAAAATCCCGTTGTACTGTGTCGTCTTTTATGGCCTCGACACCGCTCATTAAATTTCACATTACTGAAGTGTTCTGCTTGACTTTATGAAATGAGACAGCAGTCGGAGGTAGAGAGTCGAGGACATGTTTCGGAAATGTACAAAGTAAAAGTGAGTTATGGTGTGTTACATTTAAACACACACACACACAATACAAAACAACCCTCTTTCAACTGGACTGGTGACATAAAACAAGTGGGGCTGTTTTATCGCAGCAAACAAAGCTGTTTCTCACGCTTACTTTGAAGCAAGTTTTTCAATCATATCATATCACGGCCAATCATTGTAGACATCTGAAGGAAGACTAATCAGATGTGAACACCTTTGACTACTTAGTCTGAGAAGCCCTCGGTTCGATCGCTTCCTGTACAGAAGCAGTTGAGCAGCAGAGAGAACGCTCCAGAAAACCGTGAATGTCACATGAGCAGCCATTCAGGTGGGACACAATACTCCAGAATGTCAGTGAGCTGGAGATGCTCCCCACAGGCGGGGGACTTCATGGAGGATTATGTGTGGTTTAACTGCAGAGGATCCGTTTTGTCGTTTTGTCTCTTTACAACAACGACAAAAGATTTACTTACCAGCCTTTTTCCTCCGACTGTTCCTCAACTGTGTTCAGGCAACACAGTTGACCTCTGTTGACAAGTATACACACATACATAACATGGACTGAAATAGCTTAAGATTCTATTCAGTTTTATTCAGTATAATTCAGGCACAACATTACAAGTTACAACTGCCTTGATGGACTTTACAGTCCACAAAGCTGCAAAAATAATAATAATAATAATAATAATAATAATAATAATAATAATAATAATAATAATAATAATAATAATAATAATAATAATAATAATAATAATAATACAAAAATAATAATTATCATTTAAAATAATAATAATAATTATTATTATTTTTTAAAATAATAATAATAAAAAAATAATAAATAATAATAATTA
>CAAKHB010001604.1:2500-36492 GCA_901007665.1 Aeoliscus strigatus | reverse complement strand
ATACATAACATGGACTGAAATAGCTTAAGATTCTATTCAGTTTTATTCAATGTAATTCAGGCACAACATTACAAGTTACAACTGCCTTGATGGACTTTACAGTCCACAAAGCTGCAAAAATAATAATAATAATAATAATAATACAAAAATAATAATTATCATTTAAAATAATAATAATAATAATTATTATTTTTTAAAATAATAATAATAAAAAAATAATAAATAATAATAATTAAAAAAAAACAGGTGGAAGATATGTATCGATCTATCTATCTATATATATTTTCTCCTCTCTTGAATGTACATGACCCTTTTTTGTCAACCAGTTGGAAACACATCACACTCTCACATCACATGACGACATGTGATGTGAGAGTGTTAAACGGGCTGCGTAAGCACCTTTGTTCGTCACTGTGTGGTTGTTTTGCACACACGGCTTCGCACTGCATGTACAAATATTGTGACTGCTTGTATTTGAGCCGTCATGTCGCCCAGCTGTGTCGCACCACTGTTTGCGTGAGTGCTATTTATTTCCCAAAGAAACCAGTGGCAACCAGCAGAACAACTTTTTCACATTTCAGGCAACTTTGATTTCCTACAATCGCAAGTACAGCGGCAGGTCTTCACATTAACAAAGTAACAGACAAACAAACGCAGACAAGGCATCATCACCATCAAAAACTGGCTGCCGACAGCCTAAAAGACTTTGGGGAGGAGTTTCAGTCGTCTCTTGTTTTTAGAAGTAATAATAATCTGTTATGACACATGCTCAAACACACCATCACTGAATGACACAAATAATTAGTTCAATCCGTCACACTTCAGCATCGATTGTATGGAATTTCATACGATGTCAGAGCTGCTTCATCCACGTAAATTAATATATGTATGGTCAAATATAGTTCCAAGACGTTTGGCTGACTGTGTTTGCCAGAACAAATAAGATAAACAAACAGTCAAACAGTATGAGACAAGCTGCAGCTGGACGGACCAAAACGGATCATTATTGCCTCCAAATTTATTTGGATGATTTTCAAAACCAACTGATGAGATGAAGATTTCATAAAAAATCCATTATAGTGATTATGTATAATAATAATAATAATAATAATAATAATAATAATAATAGATTTACTAATGAGTCACACACTCGGTTAAGTAGGATACAGAGAAGGGATCCATCTCCTCTGGCATTGGCTCCAGCTTCAGCGAGCCTGCACTTAACAAGAGGCACCAGCAATGAATGGATGGAACCCTGTGGTTCCTTCATGGCCCTCAGTACAGAGCGATGGCCATCACTGCATTCATTAAACGTCATTAACTCAGCCTGAGGGTCAGTTCAACGTGCCCACACCTGACACCACACACACGGTGTAATCGTCAGTAATTTGACCTAACCTGACTGTAGATGAGCTTCACGCTTAGACTGATGCTGTTATTATCGCCCCTCGGGTGTTCATTGCATTTCAGACAAAATCTCTCCTGGACTGGAGGACTCAATGCGTCAGTGGCGTCGGTAAGCAGAATAGCCACACTGCTTCGAGAAGATGTGTGTCCTGTCTCCGTGGCAGCTGAGTCCTATTTGTTTGTTGAATACAAAACATGACTTTGCAGTTTATAAAGGTCGGGATGGTCACAGCAGCCTGGAAAAATACCACGCGCTTGTGAGAGCAACAGGACATGAGTCGAGGAGAAGGTACAGCTGTGACTAGATATTCACTATTTATGTTATGTTCTTACTTATGTGTGTGAATTACTCTGCATTGGCGTTTACATGTAGATACCAGACATCAGGGACCCACTGGGACCCCATCAGCTGTTTAATGTGTAAACTGAAAAAACAACAACAAAAAAACCCCTGTTAAAAAAAAAAAAAAAATTGCAAATTTGATGTTGTTATTTTGATGATGGAACACACATTTCTTAATTATAATTAATTGTAAACTATTTTCCAAGATCTGTCACCTGCAAAAAAAGTGGTTTTAAGTGGCTAAGCCATAGCTGAGGACCTGAGAAAGATGACGATCATGATGACAAACACAACATTTGGACAACAACCTTTAATTTAAACAGATAATTCTACCTGTTATTTGCTCTTGTTGAAGTGATTTAACCTGCAGACATTTAAAGGCAGCATTTTGTGTTGTGTTGTCCTCCTCGTCACCAACCAGAACGCTAAATATTTCATCATGTTACTCTATTACATCACTATTCATGCAGCCTTCTTTTCGTATCCTTTCACATTAACTCTTACACATAACACCAGCACTTGAGACAGTCACCTTTTTAACTTTAATGTGGGGAGGAAATGCTAGGCAAGAGAAAAGCTAAATAATTTCTCCAAGTTGCTCTGGGGCTTCATGAGCAGCGTTCATTAATTAAGGGAAATGTATTAGTCATGACTCCCACTAAGGCTTTTGCATATTAATGACGAGCGTGTGTGTGTGTGTGTGTGTGTGTGTGTGTGTGTGTGTGCCTCAGGCCTAGCCGAGCACTGAAAGACGCTGTAAGTGATTGGATATAAAGAAAATACTTGGCCCTCTCGACCTAATACAAATCCCCGCACCAGCATCATTATAGCGTCAACATTTGATTGTTGTTGTTTGTTGTTGTTGTTTTTTTTTTTTTCTCATCAAGTCAGATTGTAATTAAAAATCCATTAAATGTGGTGTCATCCGTCTGATTGGCCCGGACGTCATCAGTAAATCCTGTATCTGTAGGACAGCAGAGTCATCATTATTATTATTTCATGGTGTTATCGTTATGTTCTTTTTAAAAATGTATGGATTTGGAATGTTCGTTTCTCCCTCTAATAGTGCATTACCATAGCACGGTGATGCACACACAGTGCTCAGCAGGAAATTGGTAATTCAGACACCTACTAATCATCATTTTGCTTCATGGCTTGTGGCATTACGAGCAGAAAGAAGAGGCCATATACACTCCGTCACTCCGTAGCCAACACACCGAATTCAGACGTGTAAAACAGTGTAAGGATTGATGTTGAATGGACTGGTTTAGTGGGTGCTTCAAACATTTACTGCACTTTTTCTCAGAAAACCTGTAAAGTCAAGAGGATAGCTCATTTTCAGTTCACTGAAGACAAAATGAACTTGCTGTTTATGCGCCGTGTACCACCATTATACACGTAGCAGGTGATGAATAAAGCGAAGCCAGCTAGCGTTTTCTGCTTTCCTCTAGTCTCTATAGTAAAAGGATTTCTTTTGTGGTCATAGAACGACTGTGAGCTATTATTGAGACCACGTCCTCTCTGTGTTCAACTTCACATATCTGCTGTGTGAGAGGTTCTGTTTTCATCTGTAGCCAGATTCATGACAACTTAAATGGTCATTTTTTGATACAACCACCTCCTCTTGCCTCTGTTCATGTATTTGCTTACACTTTCTCATCAACAGGGTGGGTCATCAGTTAGGTACGCTGAGCTTGAATCCCAAGTTGAGCCATTTATTTGACTGTGAACACAAGGGACTACAAAGATTATTTTCCATTACAGGAAGTTAAAAAGCTGGAAGATATGTACTCGTGTAATGTTAAGTGTTACTTAGTGTTAATGTGCTTAATATGTAGCTTAGACCAATTAACCAACACCCAATTTATGACTTTATAGTCACATTTCAGCTAAATGTCTAAGCTATCTACTCCCTTCAATTCGAATGTGGTCAAATGAGCTTTTGTAACTAAAGAACACTAAAGAGCAGAAACACCAACCTTGGTCTGGTAATTGGGGTCAGACTTTTTGGTGTGAAAGAATAGATCTGCGTTTTTATGCCACCCTACGTAAACCAACATTTACAAATCTCTTTGTCTAAGCGGCTCCATTACATCATAGAAGTGATGATGCTAACACTTAGCAACCAGCTGGCACATGGTGGTTGAGATGAGGAGAACCGGCATCTGGATGCAGGGTTGTAGTTGTGACCTCGCTCCTTTCCATCAGCAGAGTGCGTTTACCGTCCTCCCTGGAGGTTCGACTTTCCAGTCTCACACAGCACCTCTGACTGCCGAGTCTTTCCCTTTCTCCCTTAGAGCATAACGAGTGCGCCAGCAGCCAAAATCCATGTGACGAGAACGCCATCTGCACTAACACCATCAGAGGACACCTGTGTACCTGCAAGCCAGGTTACGTGGGCAACGGCACCATCTGCAGAGGTACGTTCCTGCCCCGGAAAACACACACACACACACACACACACACACAAACTGAGACTTAAACGTCCCCCCAGATCTTCTAATGGTGACTGATCCTGTGCTCCGTTACATCACGGTCACTGTGGTTCACTCCTCCTTCACATCACCTAACGGGGCACCAGCTGCCACGGAGATGATGAAAATTGATTCTGGACCTGTTTCAAGCAGTTTTTCCGACATGTGTGCCTCCCGTCTCTCACTGCTGGGGCTGCTCTCTGTTGACCTGTGGACCTGCTTGGCCTGCAAAGAGCACATCAATGGAGGGATGAAAAGGAGCAAACAGCCTCTTGTGCAGAGTGGGCGGGGGTTGTGTGTGTGTTGTCCGTGCGGCATTTACAGAAAAAAAATATATCTATAAAAGTAATATCTATATCACAAGGAAAGAATTGTCACCGTGTAAATCCTATGATGGACGTGAACCCATGTCTGTTGTGACATATCTTTACATTTACAACCTACCATTCAGGTTTTGCCTATTGCGCCTTATTTTGAGGGGCGTTTGCCACAATTATGACCTAGATGGGGTAATTGTGAGTTATGTTTGTACTGTCGTTCTGTGAGCTGGTGTTTAATGTGACTGAATACAGCTGCTGAGGCGCCCTCTGACATTCCCATACGACCTTCAGTTGAGGAGTGTATGTGCTCACTCAGCCATGTTCTGTATGAATGATGTTTTTCGGTGTATTTGTGTTGAAGGCTGCCACAGTTTTGGGGGGTTTGGGGGGTGGGGGGGCTGGCTCAGAAGGTTCGGTAGAGATGAGGCAGGGCAGGCTGACGGTCCATGTGGGACCCTTCCGGAGTGTGAGGAGACTCGTTAAAGAGCCGGCAGCCACTACAAGGTCGAGTTGTCTCACATGTCCAACTTCCCGATGTTAAACTAACGTCACCAGATTCCATCACCAGAGAGGAAGCAGAGAGAGTTGTCACAGTGATGAAAAAAAACGGTTCAACATGATGGGTTATTATTATTATTATTATTATTATTATTCACATTTCACTTTGACAGTGTTTGACTGTTTGACAGAGCTGATGTAACCCTTAATTAAATGTCATTTTTAGCTTTTCTTTGAGCATTTAGTCAGATGTGCCGTGTGTGCTGCGTGCCTATTCAACCAAACAACAACTGAAAAAAACAACAAAAAAAAACACCATGGTTTGCAGATATCTTGCACGTCTGGCAGTGTGACTATGATTTCATGACTAATGAATTAAAAGCCATGTTGTATTTGTGTATTGCTGCTGATCACCGTGAAGAGGAATACAGTTTTAACTGCAGTTAGAGCGGACAAACGCATGACAGTCATACCAATCATTGGTGGATTCATACCGTATGCTAGTGCAGGTGTGTGTGTGCGCATGTGACCTTGTGTGGGTGAAGGGGAATGACAGCAAGAGGGAGACAGATTAAGAGAAGCAAAGTGAAAGAAATGAAGAAAGACAGCTGATGGGATGCAGGGACGACGGTGTGTTTGTGTGTGTGTCTGTGTTGGGGGGTGCATCCTCCCCACACAGGCACTGACATGGGCTGCCCCCGGGTTGGTTCCAGGCACACGCTGCACCAGTCCATGTCCACAGAAGTATACAACCACTTCACCCATTCAAGAGGCAGATACGAGTAGGTGTCAAACATACGGCCCGTGGGCCCGCCACAGGGTCCAATCCGGCCTCCAGGATGGATTTGCAAAATGAAAGTTGTAAAGTAAACATCAAGTGCAGTTTTAAATACAAGTAACTGCTGTTCATTACTTCTCTTCCTTCATAGCTCCAATTTAGTTTGTGTGGTTCTGGTTTACTACTCTGACGTGGAAGTGTTCGACCTATCTAATGTGTGTCTTGTACTGCGCACACGCACGTGGAAACACACACGCACGTAGTTTTACCATGTGAATTATGCAGTATAAATAGAGAGAAAACACGAGCTCACAACTGTAAATACTATGGATTGCATTAATCCTAAATGCCCTAGTCTCAACTAACATCACCGTCTTCTCTTCGGGGAAAACTTAGCTGAACATTTTGTAAACTGCTGCAACAATTCATCGGCACACAAGGTCCGGAGGTCATGGCACCGAGGTCTGGGTCACAGTGGATCGTCCAGCTTGGGCCAGATAAGTTGGATTGGGTGCAACAGGGCTCTGTCCAGCCTCATGTATCTATCTATGTATGAGGTCATTGTGATGAGAAAACAGTGGGCCTCGCAGTAATATTTATAATATTTTTATCTGCTCTCACAACCTCGTTTGTCTTAAATAAGACAGGAGGGACTCCAGTTCAGCCTGAGAGAGGCAGAAACATACCCACGTAAAGCAGAATGACTTGTAGATTGTGTGTGATTGACCAGTACCGAGACACTCATCAGAGTCATGGCTGGAAATCTGGATGTATAATGTCATTAAAACTTTCACATTTTACCCATCTTGTGCAGCCAATTAGTATTACGTGAGCAGTGACCCCCCTGAGATCTCATTACAGCGTGATGGCATCAGTGTTGGCCAATCGACCTGTGCCTCCCATCTCATTCCCCTCATATATCAGCTCAGCCCCCTCAGGACTCCGAGAATTAGTCTGAGTGTGACTGCGGCTCCTCCGCCTGTCCCTGCTGATGTTAATAAGGCCAAACAGTGTTTAGCCAGTGTTGAGCTCAGGATCCATATAGCAGCTGGGGTAAAATCAGTTGTTACCTGACATGTTAAGAGCTGCGGGGGCGACCAGCGCCTTTGAGCGACAGTCCCTTCTTTCCTGTGCGAACAGCGATTTTCTAAATTGCTCTTTAATTGGTGGCACAAAGAGAGCATACGCACATATGTGCAGTTTAATTCAACCGTAAGTGCTTGTGATTTGAACGACAGATTGTTTTTCACTGTTTTCTTACTACACTCTGGACCCGAGACATTACATCGTCGTCACCCCACTCCACCAAAATAAATCAATAAATATCAATTTTAATGTATTACTCGCAAAGTCCCAAATCCATAAATGTTTTCAAATGTTAAAAATGAATTAAGCCTTAAACCTCTACATTTATGTACAAAATATAAACTATTCTCAGAATAAATGTATTGTCAGTCTGTCCTCTGACTTATTTGTGCATTTTTTCTCAATAAATGACAATTATTAAAAATTACATTATATTAATTTTCCATATCCGACTTAATAGTTATAGTAAGTAAATAAATAGTAAGTAAATAGTTAATAGTAAGTAAATAAAAAGTAAATAAAAAAAAATAGTCCACCTTCTGTAAAGTGTTCTTTTCATGTATCTGTGGCACAAATTCAGCAGGAAATAAAAGTAACGCATGCGCACTAGTTCATATTCATCATGTTCCGTGAAACACATTTGGTACCAACAGTGCCCACTCCCACCTCATCAACATGCAACCATCATCTCAACGACAAAAAAAAAAAAATCCATCTGTTTTTCCAGTTTATGTTCCAAATGGTCCAAAGCCTGTTCACAACAATCATGTCATTGCGACTGTTTGATCACTGGTCAGATGGCAGGATAAGAGATGACAAACACCTGCCTGGACATTTCAAAAAGCATCATCAACCTGTGAAATCGCTGGTTCTGATCGGCCATCTGATCACAGACGACAGGTGGTTTTCACGGTCTCAGACAAAGTGTGTTCGCAAAATTCAAAGTGGATGATTGAAAAAAGAAAAAGAAGTGAATTAACCTGTTAGATGATGCGCAGAATGTGACATATCTGATGTATCTGGTCAACGGAAACAACCCCCTGCGGCCCGCGTATCTCTCACTGATTCACTCCTCTGTTCCCTGAATCATTTCCACCGTCTCCAGGGAGCTCAAGTCTCCCTCGACCGACCCACGGGGGGGAGGGGGGGGGGCTGGCTCACAGACTGTGAGAAGGATGATTACGCCTCACATCTCATTTCTCAGTCATTACGGCGAGTGTTGCTACAGAACTGACCTGCCCCTTCTGTGTGTTACTGACACAATAGATCTGTCGTTCCGTCTTCTGTTGATATGGTGCAAACTGACAACAGCCAGGTACGTTGGGCTGCTGAGGAAGGTTCAGTCGTGGATTGAAACACAGTCCAGGTCCTCTGCTCATCGTATCGAGTGTCATATATATCGCGTTCTGCCTTAGATTTGACTCCAAATCTATCACAACTAGCCACTAGGAGGCTTTTAACCTGTAATTACTGGGATGTAAAAAAAAAGAATTGTGGTCCTCACTGCAACAGCCCGTTGTTATTCTATTGATTGCAGGTGACTGAAAGTCAGACCAAATGAGGGGTTAAGATCCTGCGTCTACCTTCACTTACTCATCCGCTGCCTGTTTGTGCTGCAAATCTCCCGGGGGATAAAAAGGGTTACATCATGTTATTTGCCGTCTTATTCTGGGAGAATACAATGGACGGGCCACTAGTAGTTCAATGAGAGCAATGAATATTATAGATCAGCATTGTTCCGTGTGCCAGCCTAATGATCAGCCACCCATTGAAGAGCCTTTGTCGGCTGCAGAATGACGGCAGCTAATCTTGTTAATGGTCCGTTTCCGTTCCCTCGGCCCGGTTTGTATATACAAAGAGGTTTTAAATACGGAGGATTTGGGGGGAGCGAGTTTGAACGGTGGCGCAGAGGACAAAAGCGTCGATGCATGCCTTTTTTTCTCCACGCGCTATCGAAGCTAATCGCGTTGTAATGTTGCAACAGGCGAAACGTGAATATTGAAACACATCCTACTGTGTTCAGAGAAGTGCATGGAAGGTGCTGTGAGCTGCCAGGAGGGTAAAAGAGAAATAAGAAGCGAACGGGCTTGTTGGCTACAGCCTTGATTTCCACTACAAGTTGAAGCATTTAATTTTATGTTTACTTAATTATTGCATTATTAGCCGTTTCTCGGTAGTGTAGTCAGTGCTGCAGGGCATAGTGTCGTATAACATTTAATTGGGTGAAACCACAGTGTTGGAAGATTTGATTAATTGGAAATGGGGGGGAAAAAAGTCGAAAAAAAAGATTTCTTCTGAAGCTTTGTAGCAATTATCATTTGAGGCAATTTTTAGTCTGGATCCCACTGTGAGCAGCACAGAGAAATATCCTCTGGTGTTCCGCTCTGTCCCATCCGCTGTGGTATTTCAACGTGTCAGGCTGAAAGCTACCAGGCTGTCCTCTGTGCGTCTGATCCATGCTGGGCTGTTTGTCTTCACTCAGCCGTGTTGTACGTGATTCCTTCACAGTATTCAACCTGTGACGAGAGCGCGACGCTGGCACCGTGTGAGAATGTGTGGGACATCTCAGCTGTAAACGTTGATGGAGGAAAGCGCTGCTCCGTCTAAGCCCATCCCCCGATCCTCGGAGTCCATCCGACAACCCTGCTGTGGTTGTTCTTGGCCAGGTGATGCAGCATTAGTGGCGCAGGGAGGGGTTCAGTCTCTTGTGCAAGGATGGGATTTGAACCGTGAACCTTGTGATAACCCGGTTATCTGCTCGTCCACTTATACGGACATATGTTTGTTGTAAAAGTTAGTGACTGGAATGTTCTACTTTTGTGTTTTCTGATATTTCTCCCCTTGTGCGTGACCTTAAAGCTCCAGATCTAAGCCTGCATCCTGTACACATGAAGGCAAACCAGTCACACAGAATAATACTGATTCCCTTCTCCTTTCCTACCGTTGATGAGAGCAGGGAGCTGGTGTTCTGCAGAAGAACACCGTGAGAATCATCTCAAAGTGGTGTGACGCCATGATGGGACCAGTCAAAACCAGTGAAAAATGATCTTACAGAGATAACAAGTGCAAATCACATCAACAGACTTGTAAACACTTTTTGTAATGATCATTTGATTTTCTCCCCAGACTCCTGCAGACATCACAGACACACTTCACACACAAACAAACGCAATCCACCAAGTGTCTTAGTGCATTTTTGACCATAGTTCTAATACATCTCATTGGTTTTATTTTGTGTTTGCATTTAATCTTCTTGATGGAAACTCGGCAGAGATGGAGTATATGAAGAATAGTTGGAATATATTATATCCAAGTTGCCTTGTATCATTTAGTTCTGACACAGTCTGTAGATCTTGGGGGAATGAGTTTGAATCCCACATCCTCTAGTTTACAAGTGTCTAAACAGTTTAATTTCATGTTATCTAAATTTCCCATGATGCCTTGTCCCCTGTCTAATTTACTTTTTTTTTAAAAAAAGTTGTTGCATACACACAAGTACAAACATCAATATAATTAAAATATCGGTATTTTCTTCTTATTGTTGTGTGCTATATCCTACGTATCAAAACATCCAGGCTCTGCTGAAGGAAAACGTAATCTTGTGATTGATTTTGAAAAAAAGATTTGCCAGTTTAATGAACTTTAATGAGTAACAAGTAATCAGCTGAGATACAAATCTTTCATATCATAAATGTGTCCACGAACCGCTGTCAGCTATTTGTTGTACCTATTACCATTTTGTCCAGGTTGTTTCATCACAAAATCTAATTTAATTTATCTATTTCATATCGGTGTGAAACATTGGAATAGAAATGGACTGCGAAGGATTGAATCTTATTATAGTCTGTGATGGATGAGCTGCACGTGTGTGTGTGTGTGTGTGTATTGTAATCTGAGATTCATCTAATAATTAGTGCAATGTGTACCGAGCAGGAAATTTGGTAGGCCAGTAACACACGCACACACACACGCACACACACACACACGCACACACACATTTATCCTTCAATTGTTATACCTTCGTAGAATGTTTAATTGACTTTTTCTCATATATGCATTTAATTCCTTTTCATTCACACATTTGGACAGCTCAGTCGGATGGAGTTACAGTGGCCCCCCTGATGTGTGCTACCTACATATACTGTACATACCAATACACAGTATTCACATACTCAAATTAGAACATAAGTAATAAAAAATACAAACAAATCAATGAATAAATAATGAATTCATTGATCACATTTAAAAATGAATGAGCAAAGATGTCTGAAAGTAAACCTACCCAGGCTGCTTCTTTACAAGAGATAATTACCCAGAGTAACACAAAAAGTGTCAAATATGTCAGATGAATAAAAAGCACACCTGGTGGTGAAGGAAACTGTCAAAGTTTGTTTAATCCAATGGTCCTCAGTGATTGTAGAGAATAATTAGGTGATCTCTGTGGAGATATTGTCTTTGTGGAGCCGCTGGGTCACAGACACAGTGTGACATTGTCAGTTAGAGGTCACAGAGAATGAAAGACAGATCAGCATGTTGACAAAGTGAAGGACACAAACGGGGGTCTGTCTCCTCAGAGGACAACGTGACACTGTCTGTTTCCTTCAGCTTCCTTTTGATACCAGCTGCTGAACACACACAATCAATGCATGCACACAAAGAAATATATTTGAAAAATATACTGTAAATAGATTTTACATATATTTATAAAAAAGAGATCTCGCTTCGTCCCTATTGTAGTTATGAACTCAGAAGGAAACAAATACTTCTGTGGACAAATAACTGACTATTTCGTATCACAGGAAATCCAATTCACATCAGGGCTTCATATCATGTGCATCCATCAGCATCCACCATGTATGACAACATACCTCTCAGCAGTAAACATCTTATCGGCAGAGGTCGGGGGAAACGGCGGTGTGGGGGCTCACTACCTGTGTTGTGTCTCCGTAATGGATTCAGACAGAGGGAGTTGCATATGAAAGCTCCTCACATCCAACTGTCAAGGGCGTCTCTGCTCCTCCTCCTTCTTCCTCTGATAGTTTCCCACCCCCACAGATGAAAATTAAAAATAAAAAAAAATCCATACGTGGTCTGAATGTTTATTTGAAACATGAAAACACAAGAAAATCCATACTATACCTACATTTTTCTGTTGGAATACATTATAGAAACTATACTGTCCTTCTGTATTTTCTCTCTCTAAAACTGTACATGAAATTTGCATAATTTAAACACATTCTAAGTCATTTACAGTTCGCCTGAGTTGATGTGTGACAACGTACCTGAAAATGTGTCTATAAATATGGATGCATACAAGAACATGCATTACATTTTGCATGTACAGAAACACAAAGAAGGAATATTTATTCTGTATTGACTTCTGTGCCGTCCACACCAATGTGGATATGTTGCCACGCAGACATGTTTGGATGAGGTCATGGAGTACTTTGACATGGTTTGTCAAAGTAACAGAACAGCAGATAGTGACTGCAAAGGAGAACTCACAGTAGAAACAGAATTAAATAAGTTAAATAAGAAGAAATTTTGGTCACGTGGATGTTTTTTTTTTAAAAAAAGAGGAGAATGTATCTGTTTTAAAGATAGTTGCAATAAACAAAGTCTGTGTGGCAGAAGTAAAAACAAGGCAGTGTGCAAAACAAATTATTCACTGGCTAGAGAAAAGAACAAACTAGAGAAAATAATCTGGCCTTGCAACAACCGATTGAACATTTTATTTGTACTGGAGTCATAAATCCCTAATTTCCACTGCTTTCTTCTCAGATAAAACTCTGACAGTTGATGTACAGCAAGAAAACGTATGAGCATTGTCAAGTTTCTCTTTGTGACATAAACAAATTGTACCTCAGTGTTTGCAATGATGCACACACACACACACACACACACAAATGAATGACATTTGTAAAGAGTAAAAGCTTCATGAAGAAATGCATCTGGAAACATGAATCAGAGTATTTGCAGTTTCCTGATAGACACCATTTCACGTTCCCTCCATCCTCAAGCAGCTTGACAAATGTGGAGGTTTCCGTCCAGTACAAGAAATCTCTTCTAACACCTGGTCGATTGAATTGTATCAGCAGTTATTGATCAGCCAGAGCTTCAGCCCTCCACAGATACATTATGTCAGAGAGAATTTTCCTTAATGTGCCTTTAATCCATCCTGACTGCCTGGTCCGGGTCCTTATTGTCTTGTAAGTGCAGCCATTATCTGTGATGTGCAGTAAAAGCCCAACAGGGAGCACAACCTTGGGTGAACCGCTCCGACCCTGATGCATAACAAAGTAAGGTATGAGTAAATGAGCTGGCTTGAATTTGAGTGTCTGGCATGACAGAATCATTTTACCCAAAGCCCGTGTTGTGCAGTCATTAGAAGAGAAGCAACCGACGGCAGCATATTACGCAGCTACACTGCAGAGCGAGACAGAGGAGGGACCTCCTTCTTCCCCTGACACGCTGTTTTTTCAGTCGGAGAGAGATGAGCCCTCCCATGTGTTTGACGATATACCCTCTGCCCTCCTGCTGATACCAGCATCTGTTGGAAGACACGCTCCGATTTCATTGCCTGTGTTAAGGTCTAGGTGATTCAGCACAATAAAATGTTTCATTTCTGAGGTTTTGGTAATTCAATGACGTACTTGTGCTGTGCTGACATGCCCTTTTTTATAATTTGCACTGGGTTTGTCTCACATTGTGATATTTTGTATTTCTCACTTAACACTGAGCGTATTAGCTACTTATTAGCTCAGTTTTATTCCGCTATAGGAATAAAATGCTTTTTCACAACTTCGCATCCGTGTAAATTTCTGCATTATGCATTAATTCTTACTGTTACGGATGTTTGGGTGTCCAATAACCATGGATGTGGCTTTCAGCTCTCTGGCGCAAAGTAGAATGATTTCATTCTTGCCACCCACCGGAAAGCAATCTGGGCCCATAATGGGAATCTAGCAATATATCAAA
Source organism: Aeoliscus strigatus (assembly GCA_901007665.1). Lineage (NCBI taxonomy): Eukaryota > Metazoa > Chordata > Actinopteri > Syngnathiformes > Centriscidae > Aeoliscus > Aeoliscus strigatus. The sequence goes on along the minus strand of CAAKHB010001604.1, from coordinate 22,608 downwards.
TCTGCCGGTATAAGCATGTCTTGAGGAGTCACGAGTCAGCAACAAACTCAGTTAAGAATTGAGATAGCATGAGGTCACAGGGAAATGTTGGAGGACGGCATCTACTTTTAGATCGGTACCGTGTTGGAGAGGTGGCACACAAGGAGACGCAGGATAAATGGAAAACATGAATGCAACGTTAGTGAGGTTTAGCGAAAGAAATCAATACAGTAATGTGTTCAGACCAAAGATTCGAGGCACAACTCAGCGGTTGCAGCAGTAGTGTCTGACGCATCTCCGCGCTGGTAGGAGCTAGCTAGCTGTGAAATGGTGACGGGGACCTACGTGGGGCATGTCGGTGGTTGTGAGACGTGCACAGCTACAAACGTGCTAACAAACATGCTAACTGTTGGACGCAGGATGCGCCAAGAAATCCTTATCAATGTGCAAATGTGTTATCATACAAAACACTGTGAGATCATTAGAGGAGAAGTATTTACTTCTTGTTAGTGCCGGATAACTATCGATTGATGAGACGATGACTGCAGCAGCAGACACGCTGAACTCGACATTCGTGAGATGGACATACACTCATTATAGTTAAGCGGACTACGTGAGCAAAAATAGAAATCTCTCTCTCTCTCTATCCCACGAAACCAAATGGTTTTGAATTTGAGTGTTAACATCAAACCTTGTGGGGTGCACGACCGCTTTCTGCCCCATGAACAGATTTGTGCGCGTTTCAAAGTACTATGTTCATGTCCATGTTCGATCACATCTAGAGGAGATAAGCTTTTAGAAACTGTACGGCGCAATCAGCTTTCCCTTATATCCATGTGATGACATACAAACATTTTTGACACATGCTTTTTCCTTGTAAATCTAGTCATGGGACTGAAACAGGCAGTATACTCCAATTAGAATACAGTTATTTTGGTGAAAGTAACTTATACACCCATACACCTGAAAGACCTTAATATTATAATGCAACAAACTACTTTGAAATGACACTAACTGCATCCTATTTTTGGAGTTGCCCATCACAGCCAGAAGTGTGATTGTCGAGCAATGAAAGACCTGAGTAAAAGAGAGGAGGAAAAGACTAGAGAGAGGTACAAGTAGAAAACACACACACACTGCTGGTGAGAAACAGAAAACCAGAAGCAGTAGTTGAGAAAAATACAGACATCAGGGTTGGCGTGCTAAATGTACTTGGGTCAAAGAGATTCTGAGACCGATGGCTGAAAGGAACTTGGAACTAATGGTTGTGAGGGCTGAGATAATTGAAGACCAGAGCACTCATTGATGTCTGAAGTGAAGAAATTATGGGATAATGATGTCTAATGAGGTCAGAGGGATTTGAAGGGGCCAGTCCATTAACAAATTTGTAGGTCGTCAGAAGTCGGGACGCACAGAAGCCACAGATGTTGAAGTGAAATAGAGCCCAGGTACTCTGATTTTCACATTAGAAAGTAAATGAAATAGTGATGAATTGTCTTTGTAGGAACGTTCTATGGATAGAGAGGATTTACGTCCAATCAAGAGCTCAGCTAGAGATGACAAACCGACATTTGCGCTTGTCTAAGAAGATGCCACGGTCGATTTAATACTTCACTTAGTTCCAGTAATTGAAACAACCCAGTAGAATCTGAGTCGACACTGGATAAAATGTCATTTACCACGGTGGTGCAGTTTCACAGGACCAGCAGAAGTGCAGAAACACAAGTATGGGAACAGTTGAACCTGAAAAGTTGCAGAGACATAATTCCTTTTCGTGCCTTTGACAAGAATGAATGAGAAGTTCCAAACAGGGATGTCGTTGTTCAAACACCCTTAGTGAACGTGGAGTTTCTTAACACCAGCCACAAGTAGTACATCTACACGTGTTAGTACTTGACCAGAGATGAGAAACAGCTGAGGCTGGAGACACACGGCACTACCTTCAGTTGTCAACAGTCTTGGAAAGTCTTCGAGTACATCCAGTATTTCTTTGTGATGACTGAAAGACTGAGGATCGCACATCTCAAGACTGCTCCTTTCCCTGCTTCCTTTTTCATCTTACACATTCAGAGAGCTCAGCCATACGATGTTACAATAAACTCCGGCCCATGGCACCTGTGTATAAATGCAAAAATAGTGTCATTCACACAATAAAATTAGAGCAGAAATATAAATCTTTGGTCACAGCTGTACCAACTCCTCAACTCATGACCAGTTATTATCACAACAATGGAAAAAATGGTTGCACATAGACTCCTCATCAATCTGGTGGGGAAGTACTTTTCCATAAGCTGAGGATATTTTGGGCTGCTGTGACCACACTCACCTTTACGACTGCCAATTCATGTTTTGACACTCCCATTAATTGTGTTTGGTCCTCCAATCGGCAGAATCTTGATGAGAACGGCTATCTCTGTTTCCGCAGACTGATTTTCTGTGTCCCATCTCCTATTTTTCGTTGGCTGTTGGTGACCCATGTTCCCAGTCGAGTCTCCTGTTTAGAATTCAAACATGTCTAACTGACCTTGTTACATTCACACACTTGCCGAATCGAGTCTCTACCTTCACTGAAATTTTGACAAATATCTTGTAACTTGTCCCCAGCTTTAGCTTTATACATTCTGCAGGCAAGTTGTTGGACCCCCTTTGACTTGACTGAATCAAAGAGTGTGTGTGGAATAAGTGACGGCGTTCATTCCCCACAGACTGTGTTTTTGTAATGAACAGAGTCAGGAACTGCATGTAATGAGCTTAAATGCTCATTAAGTGCAGTTAAAGTTGCCAGGCCAATGGGATGTGTAGTGAAGACATCAGCTTCAAGATTACACGGAGAAACCGGAGTCACAACAAATTTAATTAGACAGAGGACGTCAGGAGAGAAGCCAGTGTCCCAGCCGGCAGCGGTTGTGTGGAGAACTAACTTGTGTTTGTTGTCTATTACGTCATGAATCTCTGCTCCACCAGGGATGATTTGGAGCAGGAGATGACTAGACAGGAATAATAGAACAAAAAGTATCACATTTCCCCACAAGATGCAGTTTTTACTATGGTAGCCATCTTGGGAGAGTCGTATCCATGTTTTGGAAATTCATTTGTTCAAAAGGCAGAAATCATCACGCTGACGTTCGTGAAATGATCATTCGAGCCGCAGATGGATTGAGTGAATGTAAATGTAATTGTTATTTAAGTGCCTGGTTTATTAGGACGGAGGCAGTCAGGCTCCTAATGAGGGTCTGATAGAACTTCTTAAATGGTGAAACCAATCAGATTAATCGCTTCTGCCATGAAACGCTCATTTCATTTATTGCCTCCATGCATTTGTTTGCTGTTGGACAAGCTGCTGACTACTCATGCATACACATAAATATGACACAATATTTGTGTAACTATTAGTCCATTTTTAGGCTGTTAGTGGTCATTTTTCATATCGTGTCATTTATTCAGCGTTCACGTTGTAGCTGTTACATTTCTGTTAATCTTTCTCAGTTCTTCTTTTGTGTGCTTGGCTCACTGATACACACTCACTCAGGCAGTGGAATGTCATCGGGCAAAGGAAATGTCTCATCACGAATGTCGAGGGCAGCTTACAGACGATCAATAACGACATGCATCAGTTCATTTAAAAGACGTCGGGCAGGTTGTGGAGCAATCTTGTCTTATCACCGTTTCAAATCGGAGTCATTTAGCTTTTTAACTTCCTCCTGTCTCATTTTTTTTGGGAACAACAATAGCCGCACTGATGATGGAGCCTCTCGTTCGACGCATCGTTTCTGTCCTTCTCATGCACCATCATCTATGACAGAATGCTAACGCTAACACGCAGCATTACAGGAAGTCATGAGGGGGACATTCAGTGTATTGACGTTCCTATTGCATTTGATTTCATTTCATTCCGTTGGATAGAAGTTGTTTTTCTGTCTGCCCGATGACCTTCTTTACGCTGATGGTGTCTTAACAAAAACATCGTCCCCTTCAGCTGTCACACTCTTTATCAAAAGCCATCTCAAATGTTTTGACGTTGGGGAAGAGGCAGGGTCACCATCCCACACAGAGACACACAAAAATCACATTCACATGACTGGGACATCTAGAGAATTTGCCAAATTTGCCAAAGGAAATCGGAGTACCTGGAGGAAACCCATGCTGGCACAAGGATCTGGAAGGCCAATAGCCGTAGGTTTTGTTATTTTTTTTCTAGTCATCAGTAGTTCCCAATGGTTCAAACATGTGCTTGTTGCAGGAAGTAACACCTCTCGCCCCAAATATTTAAAGCATTGCTCATTTCATATGTTGGTGGTGGTGAGGGGGGTGTCTTTAAGTAAGGTGAGATGTGGGTATACAGGCACATGGAGTACCTGTCCTCTAGATAAACACCGGAAAAATGAATCTAGGAGAGCCAGGAGCGTGTGCGAAGGACAGGTTACACTTTGGAGCTGTGTGTGATGAAACCGCAGAAGCAGGCAGGGGAATCACTTTGCACCTCGTAATGTCTTTGTAAAACCTTGAACCGCTGGAATCTTGGAGGAGACAAAGTGGATGATAGCATCTTCCTTTTCTTTCCATAGCCTTCTGTGAGGAGGGGTGCAGGAGCGGCGGGACCTGCGTGTCTCCCAACACATGTGTCTGTCCTTCAGGATTCACAGGACGCTACTGTGAGACAGGTAAGGGCCGAAGGAAGCGCCTTCATTCGTTCATCGCTGGTAATAAAAGCCCAGTTGATCCTGCTGTTGTATCGAGGATCACATGTGACATCAGAGAAATGGTCGTTATGCCGACCTGAGGTGCTCTGCAGTCGCCCTTTGTCCCCCTTTCTCTGACATCCTCTTTCTACTTTATTTTTCACACTAAGCCTCAGTGTGAGACACCCACGCACGCACACACACACACACGCGTGCACGCTCACTCCATCAATCCCTGTGTTTCAATTGGACACTGTCGAGATTGAGAATCTCAGGAGAGCTGCAGTAAAGGACGGTTTATTCTTCTTTCTCTCCCCTTCTCTTTTCTTCCCTCCATCTTCTTCACACTCATTCATTTTCTTTCCCTTCTACACTCCCAGTGTTAATTTACACTGTATTCTTCGGATCCCCTGTACCTTCCCTTTAAGTCCCATTTACGCTCCTGTTCTTCACTAAAACTGTTCTTTTCCTTCCTTCACTTCTTCCCAGAGTGCTTGAGCTTGTGTGACATCTGTTGACTGAGTAATAGTTAGATTTGCATTTGATAATAATAATAATAATAATAATAATAATAATAATAATAATAATAAAGGAAGTATATTTGGGTATTGATTCATTTAGGGATATTTTTCTATTTTTACGAATAATAAAACAAGAAATACATTTTTAAGAGTCTCGATGGGACTAAAACCATAAACTGCTGTCAATGTTGGTGGATGTTCCCTTGAAGAATTGCTGTAGGCAACTTCTCTGAGCTGCACAGAAGGTGTGTGTTTAAAGATACCGTACAGCATGTCCTCTGCGTTTGTCTCTGTATCTGGATCGACCCGTCTCTTTACCTGTCAGACTCTCCCTATCTACATGCACATCTCTACTTCCATTTTCAGTCCTGCACATCATCTCTGTCACCACTGCCCTTCCTTCTCCTGCCATGTCGGGGGCCCCCTCCATCCCTCCCTCTCATCATGAGGAATAGAATATTCAGATTTTGCTCATGTGAAGTTGATTTATCTTTATGGTGGCTTAGATATGTGGAACTGTAATATCATACAGAAATATAGAAAAGGCTGAAACACTTTTACGACGTTCAAATAAAACTGAAGCCAGCTGGTGGTTAATTTGGCACAATAATTGGAAACAGCCTTTCCAATGGTGACTAACTGAGAAACTAACTAACTAACGAACTGACTGACCGATTGATGCAGTGAATCTTAAAAAAAACGGGGGTTTAGGTAATTTCCCTTCAAACTGCAGTTCACGGTTTTCAAAAATGAAGCCAGCTCCACCTGGTCGAGGCAGAAGGCCATCCACATTCGATTAGAATGGTCAGTTTGTTAAGAGTCGTGATATAACTGTTGTGATTCGGCGCTTCAGCCTGTGGAGAGACCAAACTGTTGGACTGGTGTCAGGGAGCATGTTCAAGTGATGTGATTACTGCTCAGGGAAGCATGTCATGTGTACTCACAGTTCATTTCTTTCTTTGACCAAAAACAACCCAGTCCTCATTCTAGCTCTGAGTGGCATTCCTTTGGTTGGTCAGTTTGTTGCCATCCACTCTCTCCTGTTCAGGTTCAAGCTGGAGCTCATCCCAGTTGTCACTGGGTGAAAGACGGCGTGCATGAACACACTCACATTCCTCATTCATATTTTGCATATGTACTCATCACAAACCCTGGAGAAAATACTGTCAGTGGTCTGTGGGGCATATTTTTTGAACAGGCTTCAGTAATTTCAGAAAAGTGTAACTTTGGTATGTAAAGCTCCACAAGCTCGAAGATGCCTCCCAGCTGTCAGGGATTATTTTAAATGTGTGGATTAATTCCCATTTCCTAACTAAGCTAAAAATGTACAGCCCTTCACAGTCAGGATGTTCATTAAGTCTTCACATATCAAACAAATCCACACGAAGGGCAGAAGTGATGCCTGCAGTGCTTTCGTTTGCATTATAATGGAGGGAAACAGAGGAAAGTGAAATGCTGGGTGGCTTTTTCTTGTCTGATTAGGACGAAGATTGATGTGTGTGTGTGTGTGTGTGTGTGTGTACACACTTGAACAGTTGTCCATGCAAGAACCAGTTTTCTGCTACTAACAACAAAACTTTTCAAAACGTTTTTTCAGTGTCAATGAGACACTGGAAACAACCAGCAACGACACAAAATACATCACTCTCAGAAGGAGGTGGAGCACTCTGAACACTTTGAACCTTCGTACAGTCTGTCACGTTCACGATAAAGAACAGAGGGGAACCTGTCAATCACAGAGATGGACCAGGAAAGAGGAAGAAACTAATGATCACTTTTTCCTCCCTGAGGTTTGAGGAAGCAGACTCATCCAACCACATTCGGTTGTGGCACAATAATTTTTCTCTATAAATTATGGAGAGATTTGTTGAAACAAGGCAGGATTATTGTTTTTATGAAGGCCTGTTGTTTAGCTGCACTTGAGATGTTCTTGGCCATTATTGCTTTTCCTTGCAAATCCCTGTTCACAGGGAGCATGATATGTTTAAGTTATTCATAGAAAAAAAAACAGCATATTTGAAAAATATGTATACGAACACATTAAAATGCATGAAGCAGTTGCATCACTCCAGCACCCCCCCTCATATTTACAATTATAACAAATATCTGTAATGCATGACAGTAGGATTGACTACAATATGCATGTTAGTTGGGAATGCAGATGATTTGCCATCAGTGTGCACACACAGTAAATGAATGCAAGGTTACACAGACAATGTGATTACTTTGCTGAAGACGTGCTGTCAGACATACACCTCTGTGCACTTTCACTCCAAGAATGTGAATTGAACTCAAAAGATGAATTCTGTTGGCAGCGTGTTGTTGAGTCAGGGAGGGATCGTCGACATGTTGCACCACTTGTGTTGCTGGACACAGAAAAGATGAGGCCGGATTTCTTCATTACACACTTATTATGCAGCACGAGATGGAAGAAGGGCAAATGCAGCCAAGTTCCCAATCTAGAATGATCAACGGCAATGCTGTCACAACAATAAATGATTTCATGTTGGCACTAAACTTAAATAGGTTGTATATAAGACCATTCAAGTATGAATAATCACTTTTAAATGTGCAATAAATGCTGAACATATATATTTGTTATTTGTTTAAATATCATTATGTTAGAAATGAACACATACAGACACAAACAACCAGATTCTAGCGTGGTTGTGGGGTTTGAGGGTTTGCATATGCATAGATCTTTTTTTTTTTTTTTTTTTTAAATGTACTATACCCTGCTGAGTCTCTGCCTAGAATGTAAACAGAAACTGTGTTTACAGTCCAGTACAGTACACAACCTCCTTGTGTTTTCCAGATGAAACCAAACATATTTTTTGCCACAAACAAATACCCATATAGGTATTTATAAATACTCACATTTATTAGTCTCAGCTCTGCTGGATAGTGTTCTTCTGTCTCGTCCTTGTTCTTCCGATATTGCCTTGCTTGTTTGCCGATCTGCTGGCAACCAGCAAAAACTACTGATAATATTCTGAACATTTTACCAGACATCTCAGTTGGCTGTAGGAAAAAGACAATGATTTTGAGGTCGTCCGGATCTGTGAGGGGATTCTTGGCTAGACTGTACACTCTTTAAACAAAATGGATAAGTTACCACCGCCAAGGAGTTTATGTTTTGACCAGTGTTTGCACTGGATTTCTCCAAACGTTCTGGAAAATCTTGTGGTGCTTCCAGGTTTCGTTCATTAGAATTCACACAAAGTCCAATGCATGAATGCAAAATGAATGAAATGAAAACATGATTTGTAAATATACCACTTCTGATAGAGTACTTTACTGTATCTTCATAATTTTTGTCATTTTTGTCTTTTGACACTTACTAGTTAATGAAAACTGTTCAGGTAAGCACAACCGTTATGACAAAATAAATCCTAAGGAATTGGTTTTGAGGCAGCTTTTTTTTAAACCAAATGTATAATGAGTATTAGTTAGGTGCTCAAACTGCTTTACATCAGTGCCTGATTTACATGTCACACGCATAATCACACTTGTGCTGTGGGGTCCTGCTCCAGGACACTTTACCATGGAGCGGGATTCAAACAGGGAACCTTCTGATTACTTGATGACCCTGATTGCACCTCCAGCACGCAGTTCAGCCTGTTGAAGTGTTTGTGTCTCACAACCAATTATCACCAACTCACTCTACTCTATATGTCGTGACACCTTTTGTGTTCAAAGAAGGGAATGTTGGTCTGATGATGGAAGAACCTCCACCGAATCATGTCCATATGTGGGTTATTAGCCTTCATTGCAGAAAAAAAAAATAAAATGAGAACGTACGATAAAAAAAAAAAAGTTTAGGTGCACACTTGATACAATTCATTCTTTATTTTTGTATTTTTTTCCTCATGTCTCTTAAGGGGCTCCATAGTTTTCATATAGCGTGTATCTTGCTGGGTTAATCTGTAGGCGGCTGGACTGCCTGTTGTTTGCTTGTAGACCCACACATCTGAGAAGCTTCTTCTGTTCTGGACTTAATAATGTGGAGTTCAGCTACTAATAGTTAAAGTGGAGTGAGTTTCGTGTCCCCCTCCATCGTTGTCAGAAGAAACTTCTCGGATGAGTGATGACTTAACCCAGTAAGATACCATGATGTCCATCACCTGGTTTTATTTTGGTGACAAAGGCATTGCAGCGCAATACCCTGCATTAATAAAATGCCTGGGAGCTCCCAAATCTCACATGTGCAGACAGCTTCCCTCCTCTAATATGAGGCACCATCGATGGGTACTTGCCTCCTGTTGATTGTCTTTGTGCTAACTAAGCAGGAAAACATTTGGGCCAAGATGTCGCTGAACACAGAGATGGAATTGATATTGAGCTGTTGCTCATATGTTGTCTGGTCAAAATGAGGCAAACATGTTCAGTAATAAGGGGTACACAGCGTTGGTTCTATGTTCCATCTGTCATCTATGGTTGTTATTATTGAGCTGAAGTAAATTGGATATGGAACGACACTATAATCTTGAAGCAGGTGCTTGTGTATCAGCAGTAGTAGTATTGCTTCCAGCATTCACTGCAATCAATCAGTCATCCAGTATGTATTTCTGTGTGGAGCTGGTCGCTGGGACCAGAAATTCATGTCACAGTATTTTTCAAACTTAAATTGTTTCACAGCATATGACACTTTTTTTTTTTTTCATGCGTGCCTAGGTGTTAAATGCGGTGTAGATCTGCTCCACATTAGAATAATTAATACAGGCTTGGTGTTAAGCTGTATATTGTGATTCTAATGAAGGGAAGTAGTGATTGATTAGATTGATTAATTAGAAGCACAGAAACTTTTTATTGTGCAAACAACTTCAAAACAACACATTTCCAGGTATCTAAAGAGGTATTGTGATTTTTCTCGTTATTTTTCATTGTAACCTGCCTCATTGTAACCAAGCTAATAGCGCCAGTGACGACTTTAGCCCGACAACATTTGCAGCAAATAGTTGCTCAGTCACGTCAGACATTTCAAACTGAAACAACCATCAAACAACAGACACGGCGCCTCTTCCCGGCAAAGTTTCCTCCGTATCATCTCATTCTGTTAGTCCCACAGCTTCAGCACCACGTGCAGCCGCGCCCACGGCGTCCATGTTTGGTGGTGCTGCAGTGAAATGGGTCCCCTCAAACTGAGCGCTGCTGTTCCCGACAGCGGTGTTGCAGCATATTAAAAATTCATGCCATGACAAAAGTAAAACCAGCATGAACCAGTACCAGTGTTCCATCTGTGTTCTGAAGCGATATCATACACAATATCTTTATTCATCAAGGTTTCCTGCCCTCAGTGGGAGAACGTCCACAAACCGTTAGCTTGCCTTACTCACCTGCTCTGTTTGCATTAAGAGAGTATGTCTGAAGGTCGTGTTTAACCGCGTGTATGTGTGTGTGTGTGTGTGTGTGTGTACGCATGCACGCATAGCTTGGGTCTTTATGTAGAAGCAATGAGAGCGACAGCCACGGATGAGCAGCAGAAGTCACGTCCTGCATAATGGATGAGTGAGCTTTACTCTCCCACGAAGGAGTGAAGGGCCGACCACCTCTGGGCTCAGGCCTGCACGTGCTCTCGGGTTGTCGGAGACAAAGCGAGACGGGTAGAAACAGCAGAATGTGCGTGGAGAAGAAAAGACTTAAATTCCTGCTGTGGCAGACGGGCCCTGACCTTGCGCTGCTGATGCGCTGGCAGTTTGCTGATTTAATCAGCATCCATTGTCGCAACAAGCACAGATCAAAGAACAGGCAAAAAAAAAAAAAAAAGAGGGAGAGAGAGAAATGAATCCGCCAATATGAAGTTTGAAGTTTATGCTAATAATCACAAATTAATTTAGACTCATACTGATGCGTCCACACATAAATACTCAGACAGATTGCACCAGCCCTTTCAGCTCCTTCAGCCTCTGACTAGATTAATGCCACCCCCCCCAAAAAAAAAATCAAATTTATTTTTTTCATTTGGCCCATAGCATCAGTTCTCAATTACACTGCTCCTCCCTCTTTGCCCTCATGTGCTCACAGTTAATGCACAAACCGAGCGCGCTGCAAAGCGGAACCCACCCACCCTGACTGACAGTCAGTGGTGACAGTCATTCGTAACAGGTGTTTGCACGGATGACTTTATATTGGATTTCACATCCCACTGCGTCTCGTACAGATTATGACAATACTGGCTCGTGCATCTGAGGGGTGTGAGTGGCTCTTTGAGCTTTGTTATTTGACAATGTGGGATGGTTTCTGCTACAAGAAACTTCAAAAAGATGCTAATCTAATGCTTAGCAAAGGCTTTAATATACTCTCATTTGCCAATTCATTAGGCACACCTGAATAAAACATGATGCGAGACATTCAGATGGTTCAGGATACCAGGAGGATGAAGTTTAAGGCAGGGAAATTATCTTCTGAGTTCTTAAAACCTAATTTAACATTTGTTACTTGGTAGTTTATTTGTCTCTTCATTCGGATTCCAGCCTTCTACGATTTTGCATAAACATTTGTTCATCTGAAAGAGACTTTGTTTTCTTTGTTGGTGCTTGTCCTTGTGGAAAACGTAGTGAAGATGATATTCTCCTTTGTATGCGCTGGTATGGAGTTTGTAAAAATCTGTTCAAATAAAACATTGCTGTAAAATACACTTGTCATTTTAGTTTTTTTTATTTTTATTTTTTAATCGAATCAGTCCCCTGAGACGTCTGCCCCGTTCTAACACACGTGTTTGTGTCCTCAGACATTGACGAGTGCGCAGAGGGCCTGATTGAGTGCCACAACCAATCCCGCTGTGTCAACCTGCCCGGCTGGTACCACTGTGAATGCAGAAACGGTTTCCATGACAATGGCTCCTACCTGCTCGATGGGAGCTCCTGTATTGGTGAGCATACATTGGATTCAACATATTCTTATCGCCGCTTCAAATTCCAGCTCCACATCCTCTGCATGCCCGCAGCCCCTTAGAATTCCTCCCTACAATTTCAGTGTCCAATTACACAGCATCCATATCTGTCAGTTTGCTTTTCAAGCACTTTTTATCTGCTGTGTACCGGATTTCCATTCATTGTTATAATTATCCTTTTTTGTAAAAAGAGTGTACATACAGTACATAAAAAAGGCTGCTGTAACCAAGGGAGACAGACGCCCTCAAACTGTTGCCATAGCATCAGGGTTCTCGGATCTCCAGCCGTAACCTCAGTCATATGAGCTATGCATGTTTGTTGTTTGTCACTTCTGTGAGTGTAATCAGTGATCCCACACACAACACTTGATGAGATATTCATGAGGAGGAAACCAGCCTTGTGCTGCTATTAGCTGGTCTTTGTCGCATGGAAATAGATAAACACCAGACGGGGTTTAAACTGTGATACAGAAATGTGTGATGCTTTCAGCAGTTGAGGCCATTTTCTGTTCCACTTTACAACAGTGTTTTTTTAAACAACTCATCCTGCTGCTAAAAGAAATGAAATCAATGGGAGAGCAAATCAATATAACCTGTGATTTCATCCAGCACAGACGCTGATGTTGTTCCTCCCACAACACTGATATTTGCTCTGCTTATAAAAGTTTTTGAAGGCTGTGCAGTGTTGACATGTAGGTTTTCAGTGAAAAAACATATGGGCATCATAAATGTGTCACTGTCACATGCCTGTCACTGACATTACCTGCACATTGAAAATCAAAGCTTTTGAAATAAAGTATGCTTCCTTCTTATTTTTGGTTTTTAATATGGACAAACGGTTCAGCCCGGCTGAGTGTCACTTCCCCTTTAAATTAAAATGAAATGTCAGCGGTCAAATGTGATCAATTCCTTTCAAAGGGAACGTTTTCAGCATTTTCAGCTCCTTCAGCAGGAGGAAGGAACATAAAACGTTTAGCGGTTGCAAATGCTTCCAGCTCAGAGCCACGTCTGATTGTGACAGAGGATCCAAAAGCAACATGACAAAAGAAACATACAAAGTTTGTATGAGGGGGAGTCAGTGGCCTCAGCGTTGACATTTGTTCCAACGAAACTGTTTCAGTGGCGACAGCTGGATTAATAGTGACAGCTGATCGCTCTGCTCCTACATTATTATTATATTATTTGATTATTTGAATTATAAACTCGCACAGACAACTAATTACGCACAAAAATCCAAATAATTCAAATGCCTAAGAAATCCTGCTGCCACTGTAGTTTGACCAGTTTCTTCATCATTTAGATCGACTGTAGCTCTGCCTCGGTCCCATAATGACACTGCACATATTTTCTGAGCAGCTTTTTTAAGTTCTAAGTGTTGCGTTCAAAGTGGTCATGGAGAATTCCTTAGATTTTCAAAATTCTAAATGGTTTTAAGTGGCATGAGATTGACAGACAGCAAGAACAGAACCTCCGTGCTCCACCTGGGTTGACTCTTCCGGCACAGAAACACCTATGAGTATGCTACATAACTCATCCGGAATTATCTGTCAAGCAGAGATATTATTCGCATCCCTCACCAGTGTAATTAGACATTAACTTGTTTGTGTGCCGCGATCAGAAGCCGTCAACAAATATATTCATGATCTGAAATAAAACCTAAACAATGTGATTAGTTACACTGATTTGCATGTGATAACAAGATGATGTGGCTTTTTACTCCAGTTTGCAGCTTTGTCGATGCAAATGACCCACAATTATGTTCCAATAATCCAAGGCCGTGTCCTCACAGAGACAAGTTCAAGTGTATCCGCAGACGTTTTTCATGTATGGACATTTTGTCCACATGGAACCAGGGTTTTGGAGCCTGAATATAATCGTTTCTGAAACCGGGACGCAGAGTGAATAAATCTGAAGGCATTTCCTTTTTTACAGCCCATCTTCATCTTTCCTGAAACGAAAACGTCCCACCTCTCCCTTTACATGCATGCGTTCACCCTGGCAACAGCCACATCTGGACAAGCACTTGAAGAACTCAGACCTCCTCCAATCAGCTCATTTCCACTCAATATTATCGTCCTAAATTCATTTCATCATCAAAACATGAGTTTGTCGCAAAAAGTCATTTATATTTAAAACATGTATTATTATTAAGAAAATCATTAGTAACCTTGTTACACAAATCAAGCACTCAGAACTCTTTTTATTATTTTTTCTTTTTATTCTTCATGTTCTTCTTTATTTAAATCGTATAATAATAATAATAATAATAATAATAATAATAATAACAATAATAATGATAATAATTATTATTATTATTATTACTATTATTATTACTATTATTATTATTACTATTATTATTACTATTGTTATTATTATTATTATTATTATTATTATTATTATTATTATTATTATTATTATTATTATTATTATTATTATTATTATTATTATTATTATTATTATTGATAATAATAATAATAACAAAAGCCATTTGAGTTAACAGACAGACCCACTACCCACTGGCCCACAGAGACAGTCCACTGCTGCTATTGTGGAGTTCTGGACACAGTTGCTGAAAATGTCCCTATGTGACAATGAGGAAGAATCCTTCAACAGATTCCTGGATCCAGATGGTTCCAGAGCACCACCAACATCTAATCATCTGGTCCTGGTCCATTAGCAGTGTTTACTGAGACTTGACCAGCTTTACTAAACCTTAGAATATAGATACATACTTTTTCCTTATCTTTTGTTCACCACCTAAATACATCTGATCTGAGATGTTTACCCGTTCAATGTTCATATTCCCACTGTTCACCCCTCTCCATCACTAATTATTCCTGATTTATCTGGTTGCACACCTGCCTCTGCAAAAGAATGTGAACACAGTTTTTAGACCACAGTCTAATGCTGCTTTGATTATTTATTGTAAATGAGCCAAATTGGAGATCCTTATTAAGGTGATGTGTGTGTACGTGTGCTACTACTTCTAAGTTGCCGTGACAACACATCCAACACGTCTCTTCCCTCCACTTTGCAGATTTAGGCTGAAAGTCATCAGGGGAAATAAGTACAAATGACAGTTTAACAGGATTTTTTTTTCTCCTCCGTTATTCCCCCCCCCCAGCAGCTTCTTATTAGTCCTCCAAACTCATGTTTTAGTCGCACTAGCAGCACTAGTTAATCGCTAGATAATATCAGCAGAGGCGATTTGAGAGTGAATGACAGCTGGTGGGAATTATACTGAGTTAAAGTCTGAGACTTCTTAAACGTGTGTGTGAGTGAAAACTTCATCCACAGAATACTGATCGGTATCCTGACGGCTCACCTTACCCGCTTCGTTCAGTCCGTATGCTACAGTGTCGGTGTCGCGTCACGTGCTTCTCGAGAAACATCCATTCTGTAACACCGGGGCACATGGCAGGGTCAAAGGTCAGGCTGTAAACTCTTCTCCACACTTCCTGGCTTGGGTCATGAAGCTGGGCGTTCCACGTCGTTACAAGTGCATTGTGTTGCTGTTAAACATCCCGACTTGAGATGTCAGAGCTCACAGCCGCAGCCAACAGTCGTCCATCTGCCTCACTGCTTCGACGGTGAGATGCATAGGCTGCATCCCAGAATGATTACTGCTTCAGGGGGAGACAGGTGGCTTTATTACACAGATTGTGCATAAACATTAGGGTAATACACTGCAAACCCCCGCTGTCTCCCTGCACACACTATGTCTTGTGTGTGTGTGTGTGTGTTCGTCTCTCACTTTTGCTCTCTCTGCAATAAACATGACCTTTCCATACAGGCTGCCTGATACATACTGGAAAAAAAAAACAAAAAACGAAAAAAACACAATTTAAACAGTCAAATAATGAGCTTCCAGATCTAATTACCAACATCTGTCAGAGGGGTTTGTATGTTTCCTGTGTCTGTTTGAAGAGGTGTTGTTGTGTACGACACTCGGCAGGATTAGAGGCTTCATGTGCAGCAGCATGTTGGTGTACGTTCTCCGTGCTCGTCTATTCTCAGCTGGCATCTTTAAAAGGGCTTTTGTGCTTGTTTCTTTCACAGCTGACTTGTATGAATATGCGTCGTCTGCCAGCAGCCGCTTGTGGCTGAATGGGGTGAATGTAGCATGAAGGGTATTAATCCTTCACCAGCGGAGGTTCCGAACGTCCCACTGGCTGATGGGGCTTTCATGTGGTGTATGCAAATAGTCTTTCGCAGGCGCCATAAATTATCGGCTGAGGTGTTTTCCCCTGCTCCTCATACAGCCGACGTGAAGCTGCCAACGGTTATTGTGTGTATTCACGAGTGTCACGGCTTGTGGCTGGTGTGCCAGATACAACACATTGTGTTCTGCAGTTTTATTGTCGCCACGTACTCACAGTGTGTAATTCTTATTAATAGAATACTAACGAGACAGTACGACCCTTTAACCCTTTAACCCTTTAACCCGTGAACACTGGGTGATTCCCATGAGTTTGTGTTCTAGGGTGAAGAGCAACACTCAGTGGTTAAGAAACACTGCGCTGTTTTTATGTTGACAGTTTTTTTTTTTTATTTCATTTCACACATTCAGACAGCTCAGTTGGATGGTTCCGGTGGGTCCCCGGTGTCTGGTACCTACATGTACGTTCCAACATAGAGTAATTCACACACTCAAATTAGAACATAACATAGTTTACACCAGCAGCTCAAAAGAGGTTTGAGCAGACTATATTGAGTCAGATTTACCCGTACAAACAGAAGAAAGTGGACTTTAATCTTGCAAATGTCACTTCTTGATATCTATTGTTATTTTTACTGTTTTTGGAAAACTTTGGAGTATGTGGACCCCCAGGAAGAGTATTATTCAAATAATGATGAAAGAGTAAACAATGAATAGTGTGATAAGAACATGGAAACCACTGTAACTTGTGAAAAGTTCTATTTGTGTCTGTAGGCGTACACAGAGTACACAGGAACCCGGCACGCACACAAATAAATAGGAATTGAACTGAATATTCTGAACATACTGAATATACTGAACTGAATAATGATTTGAGTTTATATGAAAAACTGAATTGGAGGGATTTGGGGACCCGGCAGGGTGGAATTTATATAAAACGATGGTATAAAACAGAAAACAGACAATCCCACTGAAATGAATGAAGCTGTCGACAGTTTATTGAGCAGCGAGCGAGGAACACAGCGCTGCATGACGTATCAGGCCGCTCGGCATTGATTTTACTTTCCCTAGACCTCTTAATACAACTTAGGGAATCTTTGGGGAAATTCTTCCACTTTGTGGTGATGCGCCCCTCACTCAGAGAACACAATCAGTGGTTGTACTCACAGCTGATTGCTGCTAAATTGTTTATTCAAGAATCGTAATGACACCAACGTCATTACTTGGACAAAACACTGAAGAAGAACTGCTGATGGATCTTTCCAGATGCCGTTACATTCCAGGTGCCACATCTGTTTGTCGACACTCGGTCTGTCTCCGCGGTCACTCACCGCCGTTCGCTCTCTGTCCTCCAGACATCGATGAGTGCATTCTGCAGACACACACCTGCTGGAACGACAGCGTGTGCGTGAACCTCCCTGGGGGCTATGACTGTGTGTGCACGTCTGGACCGGGCTGCACCGGCGACTGTCCACAGGAAGAGGGCATCAGACGCAACAGAGAAGACTGGAAACCCGACTATGACCTCTGCACAGTGTGCTCCTGCAAGGTACAAACTGTTTTCTAAAAATATCTGCCTCCTGCGTAAACAAGCTGTTAATACACACACACACACACACACACACACACACGATGAAGAATGTATGTGTACTCTATGTGCACAGAGTCAATATTTAATTCATCCAGAATGTTTACCCTGAATTCACCTCGTATTTTTCATTGCCTTGTAAAACATCATGAATATACAGTGTTTGACACAGCTTGACAACTTATTTCTGCTCTCGGGGGTCAGGATGGGTGGTGCATTTTGACTTGAGGAAAGCGGGTTATTGATCAGATCTGGTCTCGGGGAGTTGACGCTCAAATACATGTGGAGGTTGTTGAAAGACGGCAGCTGAGAGCGGTTGGTCGGCTCACAGGATACGTCCAACTGACAAGTTTTCATCGCGGCAACCTCCTGCTGCAGTTCAATACGACAGAATGTCACTAATCAACCCAAAGACTTTTATATTTATTGCACTTATTTGCATTTTATTTTAAGCATCCAGGGAAGACATTTGAAGAGCTACTCAGAGCAGAGACAGTCAAAGTGACTCGTGTTCGTGGTTTGGAGTGTCAGTGTGCCTTCGACCTTCCACCCTGCTGCTTTTCATTCTAGCAAAACTATCTGGAGCTCAGTCAGGTGCTGGATGCTCAGCAACTGTCAAACTGGAGAAGTCTGTGTTCTGGGGAGCAAAACTGAAACCACCGGCCGCGTGGCTGTCAGTCAGGCACGCAGCTAGGAAGTTGATGACATGTATGGGGGGGGTAGAAGAGAAGTCGAACAGACGGAACATGGGTGAGGAATGAAAAATAAAGCTGAGAAAGCTGATGTACAACAGGCAACCCTTTCCTGCTTCCTGTTGCAAGGGGCAGCTACGTATTTAAAGAACAAACATTATTATTCATGATAATATATATGAAAACAAATTTTTTTTATTTCACACTTGGAGACAGTTCCCTTGGGTCACGGAATTACGAAATAAAGAGAATTAAGAAAGAATTATGAAATACACATCACAGAATTATGATACTATCACAGCGTGTGCATACTCATGACGATATCGTCCACCGCCCACCTCAGCATTAGAATAAATAAAGTAAAACTTGATCAAATTACGCAAATGAGCCATGTTTGCGTTTTAAGTGAGCCGGCAGCAACAATACACGCATGACACGCATCTCATAGTTCTGTGATACTTATTTTGTAATTCGGTGATTGTAACTCATAATTCTGTGATAGTGTCACGGAATTGTGTTTCCGTAATTTTCCTTAGACAGAAACTTCTTTTTCACAGACAGTACTGATGCTGTCTAGGTTGTCTAGGTTGTCTAGGCCTGTACATACCCTTGTAGAGTATGTACAGGCCTTTAAATCGCAGTATTTCCTTGCAGCTCTGGTCCTATTTCTGGACTCAATAAATCCTGCCAGCACACCACAATTGCCAGTAATTTCCAAATAGGTTCAGGACCATAAACATAAATTTGAAGGCCATCAAAAATTGGCCCCCTGGTTACTGCAACAGGCCAGTATGCTGGGATCCAATCTGGCCCTATATTTCCCTTTTAATGGTATGCACAATGATTTTATGGCCCTCATACATTTTCTAACAGCCGTTTTATGTAACATTTTTACATCTACATGACCCAGTGGTCCTCAGGCCACACACTGCTCGCTGTCCAGGGTAAAATGAACCGTAAAGTTTGCACCGAGTGGAGCTGGAGAGCCAGAGACATGGCAGCAAACTTCACACATTTGGCTTTCAGGTCCCATATGCTGCAGCTCAAACACATTCATGGTGAAAAGGGCTGTAAAAGGGCAAAGAGCCACCAGGAAATATGCCATTGCTGCAAAGAAATAGTGTATATAGATGTGTAGTTGGTCCTCTGTGCTGTTTTGTGAAGCTGTTTTTCATTGTACACATCCTTTTTTCCCTGTTTTTTTTCCACTCCTTTCTTCCCACTCGTGTACCATGGCAACCAGGCTACAGCAGCTGCCTTTGCAGTTTAAGTGCAACCTCTTTGATTCCACAGTTACACTAATGGCGGCAGATCTACAGCGCATCTATCTTGTCTTTGCTCATGGATGGATCTTAATTTGTGACATTGAGGACAGTTTGTGAATCCCTCAGGAAAGATTACCGTCTGTATTTGTTCTTGCCATTGTTGCCTCCTCAGCTACAGTTCATGCGCAACTCCATAAATTAGAATTTTATCAAAATATTGTCTGAGCTGAGTGACATCCTGGCACCAAAACTTACAGGTGCATCTCAATAAATCATAAAAGTAGTTCTCTGAGATACAGAGGTTTGGGTTTTCACTGGCTGTAGGTGAGAATC
>CAAKHB010001600.1:0-14197 GCA_901007665.1 Aeoliscus strigatus | reverse complement strand
AATTTGGGCCACCCCCCCCCCCCCCCCATTTAACTCGATGGATGAAGGTGTGAATGTCCAACTGAATTTATCCCAAGTCCCTGAATGTTCACATGGTTTGGTTTGTTTTACAATCAGCTGAGATGTAGTTATGATACAGGACGTCACACAGTCCGAACACGTATGTGTGTGATACACAGATGAAACAACAGTCGTCTTACTACACGGCGCAAACACCAGTAGAAGAAAGTACTACATCAATTAAACTAGTACTAACTGTAATATAACTACTGCAATAAATTAAGAACTAACTGTGTTAGTGACTACATTTAATGGTACGATTAAATGGGAAAGAACAAGAGAGACATAAAATAAACATAACCGTCAACTGACTAGACCACTAAGACAAAGACAGGCCGACACGTCATGAGGCGTCTGTGTGTCTACGGTTTCTTGTCGACGTTGACCGACAGGAACGTCACGTGACCAAGCGTCGTCGTGACGATGTTGGGGTCAGACGTTCCAGATCATGAGTCCGGGTGTCTCTTGTCCACAGCGTCTCTGGGGGATGTGTCCCGGTCCTGCAGCAGCTTCACCGAGCTGTCCGCCGTGGACTCGTACCTGTCGTTTAACGTCAGCTCGCCGCTGTGCCTCACGGCCGGCGTGCTGCAGGCCTTCCCGCCGCGCGCCGGGCTACGGCGCAGCGTGGTGAACATCAGCTCGCTGTGCGCCGTGCAGCCCTTCCCATCCTGGGGGCTGTACTGCACTGGGAAGGCGGCGAGGGAGATGATGTTCAGGGTGCTGGCGGAGGAGGAGCCCGGCGTGCGGGTGCTGAGCTACTGTCCAGGTGAGTGGATGCGTTCCTCTCGTCTGTCCGTCCAGCCCTTACCTCCATCTCCTGTGTCTCTAGGACCGTTGGACACAGACATGCAGGAGCTCGCACGCACCAAGACAGCTGATCCCTATCTCCGCAAGTCCTTCGCTGACATGTTTGCTGACGGGAAGCTGATGAGCTGCGAGGAATCCTGCAGGAAGCTGCTGGCGCTGCTGCTGGACGACACGTTCGCGTCAGGAGCTCGCGTGGACGTGTACGACCTCTGAGGACGTGTTGTGACCTCTGAGGAAATGATGAAAATGGAAATGATTGTTTCCAGTGATTGTGCTTGTGTAACATTGAGGTATTGCGAGTGATTATGGTTTAGGGGACACATACAATTCCAGTTGTGGTTTCTGCGGCAACGGTAACTGGTTGTTTTAACATTCCTTAAGTGAAAAAACACTTTCATGAATTTGTCACAAAAATAAAAGTGAGAGGAGTCGTTTGTTATCAGTGTTTGACACTAACTACACACAGCAATGCCCCCTACAGGTCCAAACATGTACTGCACCTTCTAATATACAGTACACACACATCAGGAACCCTGGTGTCCTCTCGGGTCTAGCCCCCCCGGCACTAACAGCCCACGAGCTCCATGGTCGACTGGGTATTTCGGTGTCGGACTGATGGACGCAGCTGCAGACAAAAATAGCACCGCTGCCCAAACAAGGGTCCGTCCCCTCTAGGGACGTGGTAAAAACCTTAGAGGGGGTGGATGTATTTTGAGTCCTGGGGGGACGAGCTGAGGAGAAAGAGTGAGAGAATCTCCAGAGACCCATGCTCACAATGACCGTGGACAACGAGGGGAACAAGGGGAACATGGAGCTTTTCGATGCCGGCAGCGGGAAAGGTCGCGGTCTGAGGGCGAGCCGAGAGCTGGCTGCAGGCGATGTCGTCTTCACTGAGGCCAGCTTCGCCGCTGTGGTGTTGGACAGGTAAGAGACGTCTGGACCCCCTCCTCCATCCGCACTGACCTCAGCATGTGACCTGTTGTTTTAAAACGTTATCGGCAGACGTTTCCGCGTCAGTCTGATCGACTGATCACATGTCTCGTCTCGTGTGTCAGTCTGGCCACCGAGGTGTGCCACAACTGTTTTCGCCACCAGGTGGGCCTGCATCGCTGTGCCCAGTGCAAGTTCGCTCAATACTGTGACCGCACCTGCCAGACAGCATGTTGGGACGAACACAAGGTGGAGTGTGGAGCCATCAGGAAGGTTGGCCATGCCCCCAGCACAAATGTCCGGTATGAGTGAAGGCCCAAGTTACCATGGTGACCAGGTCTGCCCAGAATCCAGACTCCTCTCTCCTCCGTCAGGCTGGCTGCGCGTGTGCTGTGGCGTCTGCACAAGGACACCGGCGTGGTGGCAGACAGTCAGCTGGTCTCCGTGGAGCAGCTGGAGGACCACGTGTCCCAACTGAACCAACAAGAACTCCAGAAGCTGAAGACCGACGTGGACCATCTCCTGACCTTCTGGTCCTATGGACGCCAGCAGCACTCAGTCGACTACATGTTACACATCTTTGGTATCGTAAGTTGTATTTTACCATCAGTGACACCATCAGACATCATCAGTAACATCAGCGACACCATCAGACATCAGCGACATCAGTGACACCATCAGACATCAGCGACATCAGTGACACCATCAGACATCAGTGACATCAGCGACACCATCAGACATCAGTGACATCAGACATCAGCGACACCATCAGACATCAGCGACATCAGTGACACCATCAGACATCAGTGACACCATCAGACAGCGACATCAGTGACACCATCAGACATCAGTGACATCAGCGACACCATCAGACATCAGCAACACCATCAGACATCAGCGACACCATCAGACATCAGCAACATCAGTGACACCATCAGACATCAGTGACATCAGCGACACCATCAGACATCAGCGACATCAGTGACACCATCAGACATCAGTGACATCAGCGACACCATCAGACATCAGCGACACCATCAAACATCAGTGGTCCATACCAACCCTTCAGGTGTTCAGACCTCGGTCATCCTCCGTCCCTCAGATCAGGTGTAACGGGTTCACGCTGAGCGACCAGCGAGGCCTTCAGGCCGTCGGAGTTGGTCTGTTCCCAAACCTGTGTCTGGTCAATCATGACTGCTGGCCCAACTGCACGGTCATCCTCAACCACGGCAAGTAGGTGTCTGTGTGTGTGTGTGTGTGTGTGTGTGTATGTGTGTGTGAGTAATGAACCAACGTTCCACTGTCACATTCTCTTGCAGCCAATCAGCTTTGAGTTCTGCTCTTCACTCTCAGAAGAGGTTTGTATCCGTTCACCTCGTCCTGTCTTCTCCTCTGTCTTCCGTCTTCCCTGTCCTTCTGTCCTCTCTCTTCTTTCTTCTCCTCTGTCCTTCTGTCCTCTCTCCTCCGTCCTCTGGACATCCTTGTTACTACTGGAGACGATCTGTTCAAGCCGTGATCCCATGTGAGCGTCTCGTGGGTCTGGTCAGGATCGAGCTGCGGGCTCTGGAGAGGATCCCTGAGGGTGAGGAGCTGAGCGTCAGCTACGTGGACTTCCTGGATGTGTCGGCCGACCGCCAGAAGAAGCTGAAGGAACATTTCCATTTTGAGTGCAGCTGTCAGCTCTGCAGCCAGCGCATCAAGGACGATCTGATGACGGCAGCCGCAGAGGGACGCACAGTGAGTGGTGTGTGTGTGTGTGTCTCCACAGAACATGACCCGCCTGTCTGTCTCAGGCGTCCCAGAGCACGCTGAGAGACGTCTCTGCCTTCAGTAAAGACAGTCTGGAGAAGATCGACCGGTGCCGCGTCGAAGGAGACGTCCAGCAGGTAGCCGCTCCTTGTCCTCTCTCTCCCAGCATGCACCTGTGCAGCCTCTGTTCCTGCACGTTGCTCCTCCCCCTCAGGTGGTCAAGCTGTGTCGGGAGTGTCTGCAGAAGCAGGACGGTGTCCTGGCTGACACTCATCTGTACCGACTGCGCGTGCTTAGCGTGGCCAGCGAGGCGCTCTCCTACCTGCAGCTGTTCTCTGAGGCCGCAGACCATGCCCACAAGATGGTGGAGGGTTACCTGTGAGTGGCCGGGGGGTGTACACAGACGGTTCTGACAAATCAACTGATCATCTTTCCCATCTCCGACAGGAAGTTGTACCACCACAACAACCCTCAGCTTGGTCTGGCGCTGATGCGCGCAGGTGTCACCCAGTGGCACGCCGGGCACGTGGAGCAGGGCCACGCCCTAATCTGTCAGGCCTACCGCATCGTTCTGCTCAGCCACGGCCCCCACCACGCCATCAGCAGAGACCTGGAGGTGGGTCGGACCACTCCTCTTCTACTCCACTTTCTAGTCGTGGCGCTAACCCGTGTTCCTCCGCAGGCCATGCGCACGCAGATTGAGCTGGAGCTGAAGATGCTGAAGGAGACAGCGGGGGGCAGCTGACGACTGACGTGATGTGTCATTCCAGAAGACGTCTTGTCTTCTGTCCAATAAAATGAACATACAGTGTCTGAGTGTCCATCTCCATGACAACACACGTCTCCTCACTCCACGCTGCCTCCTGCTGGTCACAACGCGTGCGCACACACACACACTTGTATTCCACAGACTTTATGTTGTTGGATCAGAGCAGACAAAGGAGGGAAAACGTACAAAGTGTATGAAAAGGTTCCGTCAGTGAGTCCTGAGAGGTCGACTGTCTGCATAGAGGTCAAAGGTCATTCCCTTCATGTTCACATGAACATGTTCATACAACATGACGACACAAGAGTAAGAAGAAGTAATCCTCGGTAAAATTGCAAACTCGTGTCCTCAGTGAAAAAGAAATGAACTCGGGCCGGAAATATGTCAAATGTGACAAAAACGACTCGCTCAATGGAATCACTCAGCTGACGCCCGGCCCCGCCTCTTTCGGCTCGTGTCATTGGATGGCGCACAGCTCTGAGTCGGACCGGTCCACGGTGTCTCCTGTCCCGTCTGTGTCCCTGTTCTGCCAGCCCCCCTCCATGTCCTCGCGCTGCCTCAGCTCTGTCAGCTGATCCTTGGCATCACTGGACGGCAGGTTCCCCAAGAAGTACTGAGGCGCCAGCTCCACCAGCCTGCGGGATCAAACACACAGCTGGTCACAGCGCCCCCTCCACAGGTCACACCACAGCCACCGTTCACTCACATCTGGGGGTGCACGTGAGACGCGATGCGGATGCAGTTGTCGCAGGAGATGGTGAACTCGTGGTAGAGGACCCAGCTGGGGGGGGCGGGGCGCGGCTGTCGACACAGGTAGGAGGACAGGGGGTGCAGGTGGGCCACATGGCGATGGGTTAGCAAGAGGTAGTTTCCTGATCCGTCCACGTCGTGGGCCACCTGAGGACACCAACAGAGAGAGAGAAAAACGTGACCGGCAGCCGAACACGTCGGAACACATCTGCGCATTGGCACCCTCGCACTCACTTTGAGGAAGAAGCCAGAGACGAGCGCACGCTTGATGTTGGTGCAGTTGTCCTGACAACCGAATGCAGGAGGAGACACAGGGAGTTCGATGCGTTGCATCACCTCCAGCAGCTCCGCCCTGATCACCACAGCCAATCGTAAGGCGCCAAAGCTGAAGAAGTTGGTGCTGCACCACGTCTCGTTCTGGTGGTCTGCAACAGACAGCCATCCTCAGTACCGCTGTCCACTGTGTCAGCATGATGACTACTACTACTACTACTGCTACTACTACATGGTGACTACTACTACTACTACTACTACTACTACTGCATCGTTACTATTACTAATACTACTACATCATGACTAATAGTACTACTACTACTTTGTGACTACCACTACTACTACTACTTCATCATCATGACTACTACTACTACTAGTACTAGTACTACACTGTTCCTACTACTCCTGAGTGGTTCTGCTGCTCCTCTGGACATGTACGTACGCTCCATGTAGGCGTTGTAGATGTTGATGAGGGTCATGTGGTCGCCCTCAGCGTGCATCAGAGGGCGCCAGTGAGACACGGCGGCTTCCTGTCTGCTGGGGTCGACCGGCAGGAAGCAGGACGGCGCTGACGGACGACAACGTCAAAGGTTTGCGGGACACTTCCTTCTCTAAAGGTGTGCGTGTTCAGTGTGTGTACCTGTGAGCATGGCGGCGATGGTGAGCAGCTCGTCCACACACTCATACTCGCAGGAAGCTATCAGAGCCTTAGCGAGCAGCGGCTCCAGCGGCAGCTCCGACATGATGATCCCCACCTCCGACAGGTTCCCGTCATCGTCCAGAGCAGCCAGGTAGTCCAGGTCCTCCAGGGCCTGCATCAGAGCCTCTGGGGCTGGGGTGGGGGGCAGAGGGCGGGGCCGGGTGAGACACGTGTCAGTGTGCAGCAGCAGAGCAGCAGGTTCACACCCACCTGGTCGGTCCAGGAACTTGCACTGTCCCATGTCGGCAATGTCCAGTCTCTTGAGCAGCAGCACCAGGTGACTGAGGTTCTCCTCCATCACACCTGCACGAGGAGATGCCGCCATGTCCTGCTCGTACAGAGAGGGGGCGTACAGACGCACGCACAGTCCTACAGGAGACACAGGACAGTGTGGGGACGCAGGACGACGCTGACGTCCAGCACACATGACGACCCACTCACCTGGGAGGACACTGGTCACTCGTTCACTTCTCATGTCGGCCTGATGTCTGCTGATGGACGTCAACACCTGAGAGTTGGCTCGGATCTGAGGACTGTACACCTGGAGAGACAGCAGGCTGAGGACAGGGATGGAGGAGACGGGGGCGTGGGGGGGCACAGAGGAGGAGGGGGAGACAGGAGGAGGGAGGGAGGAGACAGGGGACGAGGAGACAGAGGAGGAGAGGGGGGAGGAGGAGACGGAGGAAAAATAGGAGACACGAGGAGGAGAAGGAGAGAGACAGGGGACGAGGAGACAGAGGAGGAGGAGGAGGAGAGGGAGGAGACAGAGGAGGAGGAGACGGAGGAAAACGAGGAAATGGAGGAGACAGGGGAGGAGGAGACGGAGGAGGAGACGGAGGAGGAGGAGACAGGAGGAGGAGAGGGAGGAGACAGGGGATGAGGAGACAGAAAGCAAGGAAATGGAGGAGACAGGGGAGGAGGAGAGGGGGGAGGAGGAGACGGAGGAGACAGGAGGAGGAGAGGGCGGAGACAGGGGACAAGCAGACAGAGGAGGAGGAGGAGACGGAGGAAAACGAGGAAATGGAGGAGACAGGGGAGGAGGAGACGGAGGAGGAGGAGAGGGGGGAGGAGGAGATGGAGGAGACAGGAGGAGGAGGAGACAGAGGAGGAGGAGGAGACGGAGAAAAACGAGGAAATGGAGGAGACGGGAGGAGGAGGAGAGGGGGGAGGAGACAGGGGACGAGGAGACAGAGGAGGAGGAGGAGAGGGGGGAGTAGACAGGAGGAGGAGAGGGAGGAGACAGAGGAGGAGGAGGAAGAGGAGGAGGAGCCTCACCGTCCTCAGTGTCAGACCCGTGTCGATGACGTAGCGGATGTTCTGGAGGGAGAATGAAGCTTCAGCCACCCGGTCGCAAACGATCACCTTCCTGCTACCTGGCACCGCTCCGTCCTCCAGCGGGTCACAGGACTCGTATGCCCGCTGGGCGAGTCCAGTCAGTCCGGAGTGGAGGGGGACGACCTGGAGCCGTCCCAGGTCAGGACTCAGAGACACACACTCCGTCTCCAGCAGAACCACACAGGCCTCTACTTCCTACAGACAACACACAGACCGGACCGGACTGGATCAGACGGGCTCAGAGCGGTCCTTAACGTGCGTCGTACCTGAGCGCTGGCCACAAACAGCAGCACGTCGCCACCGCCCGCCCGCCGGTGCAGGTCTAACACAATGTGACAGGAAGCGGTCACAGGATCCTTCCCGGCCGAGAGCTCCCGGTACAACGTCTCCACTTTCCCGTCCTCCACCCCCAGTGCCGGCGTCCAGGACACATGAGGGACAGACGGACCCAGGAAGGACATGAGGCGCGGAGCCAGCGTGGGGTGAGTCAGCAGAATTACCCGGAAGCTGTCGGGGCGCTGGCGGCACACGTCACACAGCAGCCCCAAGAGAACGTCACTGGACACGGTCCGTTCCTGGAGCTCGTCCACCACCACGACCGACGACTGACGGAGGAGGGGGTCCGACATCATCTCCTGAAGGAGGAGGGTGTCACTGACGAACCTGGGGAGACACACTTTGACCAGTCATAGATCCTCCTGGCCACGGGGACAATGCAGACGACAAAAAGACCTTTGACCCTTAAAAACTGATGTCAACCACTGAGATTAAAACCCAATGGACGTTATTGGTCTGAGCTCCACCACACTTTCACACTCTAGACCACCTCTGTCCAACCCTGGCCCAGCAGCCTGTTCCTCCTGGTCCTCCACATGGACAGTTTAGTCGTACGAACCAGAAACTTCACCAAGACAGCAGAGACTTTCTTTCCTGCCTGGTATTTAGGATCCAAAATAAAAACAGCGATAGACAATTTGTCCCCAATCGCCTCAACCCATTCCTGTAGGACAGTGAACCCAGACAGGGCCAGGACACCACCAGATGCTCCACCGGCTCCCCGGCTCCACAGAATGGAGGGAGGGAGAGAGGGAGCATCTCCCTTCAGTAAATGACACCTGGTGTGTGTGTGAGTACGACCTGTCCTGACCTGAGCAGAGTGTCCTGAGAGCTGCTGTCGTCGTGGGACACCCGGTACCCGACCTCCAGACCCAGACTCAGGTCCATCTCATCGGCCACCCTCAGCGCCAGGCTGACGGCCGCTGCAGCGTACGGCTGCGAGCAGCACACCTGAGCCCGAGGGGACACGTGGGACAGCGCGTACTCCACACACCACTGCGGCACCTGGGGGGCAGAGGAGGGTCAGCGCCGTCTCCTGTGTGCCTGAACACACCCACATGTGAGCGAGCGCACACACCCCAGCGTGTCAGGTGAGCCATCATGTGACCACGGCGCTGATGCTCCCTGCTCACCTGTGTGCTCTTCCCTGCTCCGCTGGGGGCGCTCAGCAGCACCATCTGATGGTGGTCCAGGTGCTCCAGCAGACTCTGGCGGAGCGTCCACACAGGAAGCTGACGCCGCTCCTCCATCAGAGCATAGTAACGAGAGGAAAATGGCAAACCGTCGTATGGGTTCACCTCCAGGTCGCCCAGCTGCCCTCCAGCCCCACCTCCTTCACCCTCTGCCCCCTCCGCGTCCAACTCCTCCGACAGGACGGACGACAGCGACAGAGAGTCCAAGGCCGCTGAAAGTCCACTCACAGGGTGGGCGGAGTTAGGCTCTGGGGGTGATGACATCATCGATTGGGGCGGGACTTCACCTGCATCAAATGTAATACAAAGAACGATGAGAGACATAACCTAACCAACCCCAATGTCCCGCCCCCTCAGAGAAAGCTGGAGCTCAGTTGGTTGATTGGTGTGCACTGTCTTCTGATTGGTTTTGAGTGTGAACTGCCATCTGATTGGCTGCTGCCTCAGGTGACAGAACGCAGAGCAGTTGAACAGGTTCACAGTTCCTGATGAACTTGTGACAAGTACTGATCAGTGTGTCGGCGAGACAAATGTAACCAATCAGCGAGATGAACCGACAGCTACTTCCAGAATGAACTGACGGAACCTTCCGCTTCTGATGTACTACTGTTTATTTCGTTATTTCATGAGCTCGTTAGTCTGTCTTTAATTTACGTTTAAATATGATTCACACCTTCTCTTATTTCCGGTCTGTTACGTCAGTGTCAACCACAGTAAACAAATAAACACGTTGTGTGAAGCTGGTTGTGAGACGTATTGAAACATTTGGCGTTTTAGCGGCTAACACACGTTAGCGGGCAGAACACTGACGATCCCGGAAGAGCCGTGTCTTACCTGTTCACACTCATTTCGCAGGTGAGGAACAAACCGTCCAAAGTCCGGACAATGTTTCTCACAACCGTCCTCACGCTCCGTCCGGCGGCACAAATGTCTGCAGATTCCCTGTGAACCCGAACCGACTTATTCGGTCCGAACCGCTGCCAGTGACACAAACACAGAGGTGGACGGTCGCTGCTAGCCGCTGGCCGCCATCTTTGCCTGTCTCAACCCGCGCTGCGTTCAGGGAACCTCGAAAACCTGTCAGCGGCGAGGAAACGCGTTCAGGGTGCGTCGGACTTTACAGCAGGTGAAGTAGTTGTAATGATGTAGTAGTGGTAGTAGTAGTAGTAGTAGTAGTAGTAGTAATAACAACGATTTAGAAGTAGTAATGATGTAGTAGTAGTTGTTATTTACGTTAGCATTTATTATTGTTGTTGTTGTGGTTTTTATCGTACAGCTGTTTGTGAAACTGTGCTCAGCGTAACTGATCGAACGATGAAAGAAAACGCACAGTATTTCACATGCTGAGGTGTATTTTTATTGGAGAAAGTCAGCCGAAATCAGCCACAGTCAGCTGACTGACAGACCCCTGACTGATAAGACCAGCTTACGGATCAGCTGACTGAAGGACCAGCTGCTGTGGACAGACTCTGGATCTTGTCCCTCAGCGTGTCCTCCCAGTCTCTGCACCAGTTCTGGCTCCGTTCCAGCTTCTGGTAACGTTCAGGCAATTTGTCCAACATCTGCACGGCCTCGGGTGGGTCAAAGGTCAAACCAGCTCTCTGCAGCGCTGCCTGGAATTTGGCCGGAGACGCCGTGGCGATGTAACACCTGGGATGCCACATGGACACACGGGCAACAGGTGAGACAGGGATCATGAGATACCACAGATAATTACTCACTATACATACATGAGCCACCACAGCTCTGTGTGTGTGTGTGTGTGTGTGTGTGTGTGTGTGTGTGTGTGTGTGTGTGTGTGTGTGTGTATGTGTCCAGCCCGTCGGACCTGTTGACGCATTCGCTGTGAGGACAGTGGTAGTGATGCCAGACGGCCACGGCGGTGTGAGGACACAGGACGTACTGGTTGTCCTCCCAGCACCTCCTCATGGTGTCCAGGATCTCCTCGTCAGTCACCGTCCCAGTGGACAGAATGAGGGACAGCTGGATGAAGATGGACAGACACATGAGGACACTGGAGGACTGACGACACTGCAGGACCTTCATACCAGTTTACGGTGGTGTTCCATCAGTCGGTGTGATTGTGAATGTTGAAACTCCTCCATCATCTTCTTCACTGACACACCGTCTCCTCCCAGCATCAGCCAGAACACTCGCTCCATGTTGTACGGGTCCTAAGGGTCACAGGTCACAGTTCACAGGTCACATGAAGACACAACCACCTGCCCACAACCTGTCACATGCTCCTCACAGGATAGTGACATGGTGAGGTGATGGTGGAGTGATGATGGTGACATGGTGAGACATGGTGAGGCGATGGTGGAGTGATGATGGTGACATGGTGAGACATGGTGAGGTGATGGTGGAGTGATGATGGTGACATGGTGAGGTGATGGTGGAGTGATGATGGTGACATAGTAAGGTGAAGGTGACGATGGTGAGTTGATGGTGGAGTGATGATGGTGAACATAGTGAGGTGATGGTGGAGTGATGATGGTGACATGGTGAGGTGATGGTGGAGGGATGATGGTAACATGGTGAGGTGAAGGTGGAGGGATGATGGTGACATGGTGAGGTGAAGGTGACGATGGTGACATGGTGAGGTGATGGTGGAGTGATGATGGTGACATGGTGAGGTGATGGTGGAGTGATGATGGTGACATGGTGAGGTGAAGGTGACATAGTGAGGTGAAGGTGACATGGTGAGGTGATGGTGACGATGGTGACATGGTGAGGTGATGGTATCCAGCTGAGGCTGTGTACCTGGATATCAATGGCAGAGGCGAGTGTTTGTGTGACCTCGGTTGCCATGGAGAAGTCGCCGGCAGTGACTGTCCGGTGCACAATGTCGTTAACGTTCACCATGGCAACCAGCTTGAGGGGCACACCCATCTGTTTGACAATGTAGCCGGCTGTGGGTCAAAGGAGAAGAAACATCATACTCATGCTGGGGGGCAGGGCATGGGCGGTTCCCAGGTGCACCCACCCTACCTGCGATATTCCCCGCCCCTCCGGTGGGTACCACCACCTCCAGCTCAGGCAGGACGGAGTCAGCCTGGCTCCGCTCCAGGCCGCTGAGCTGCAGGTAGGCGTATATGAAGTGAGCCAGCTGGATCATCACTCGGGACCAGTTGACCGAGTTGAGGCTCATGAGGCCGTGACACCTGACCAGCTGCCGGTCGCCGAACAGCTGCCGCAGAGGCCGATCGATGTCGTCAGAGGAGCCGTCGGCTGAGAACGGGCCATGAGACAGAGAACTTCCTCCAAAGCAAAAGAAGCTTCATACTCACATTTACCTGCAAACACGTGCACATTCTCCGCCGAGCAGGTGATCATGTGCTTCTCCTGGATGGAGGTGACACGGCCGCGGGGGTAAACCACCAACACGTCCAGCCCACGCACACCTTTGGCGCACTGGACCGCCGAGCCGCCGGTGTCTCCTGATGTCCCTGGAAGGACCAGACTGTTTGTGTGTGTGTGTGTGTGTGTGTGTGTGTGTGTGTGTGTGTGTGTGTGTGTGTCTCTCACCCACGAGGACGGTGGCCCTGCGTCTCTCTCTCTGCAGGAAGTGGCTGAGCAGATGAACCGTACAGGTCATCGCCAGGTCCTTGAAAGCCAACGTGTCCCCGTGGAAAAGCTCCAGTACGGACAGACCGTCCCTCAGTTGCACCACACGCACAACCTCAGGTATGGAGAAGCGGGACAGGGCCACACCCACCAGAGCTGGACACCAAGCACAGGAATAGGTTGGAGGACAGGTTATATATTGAAGTACAGGTTATATGTTGAAGTACAGGTCATATGGTTAAGTACAGGAATAGCTTGCAGTACCCTCCAGCTCCTCTCGGGGGAGCAGCTGAGCAGGGATGAAAAGTGACATCACCTCCACAACAACGCTGGGGTAGGACAGTCCCGCCCAGCCCCTGAGGAGGGCAGAGCTCAGGTGAGGGATCCTCTCAGGCATGAACATCCCCCCGTCTGGAGCGAAGCCGGAGAACAGCACATCCCGGAAATCCCATCCACAGACCCCCCCACGAGTACTGCAGTACTTCATCACACCTGTGAGGTCAACACCCCCCCCCACCACACACACACCCATCACATCAGTCGTGTGTTAATCATCATGTTACATCATCAAACATACTGAGTTTTAGCATCGTTTACTGTGAGTCTGTGTACATTAGGACATGTTTGTTCACAGTGACAGTCATGCAGTCAGACGAAGCCGTGACTGCCTGAGAGAGAAAAAAATGGAAAATGGAAAAAATAAATGTAAAGCTGATTTCCATTAAACATTAAACTCCATTATTTGATTTTTACTCAGAATCTCAGACTTTTCACATTTCCTGTTGAAACCCGAGGTGACGTGTGTTGAGACTCCAGCTGTCTGAACCTCACCGCGGATTGACAATGCCTGCTGGCTGCTAGCAGGGAGACCAACTGATGTCTCTGGATACATTTCTGTTGAAATGTTCCAACATTAAATGTACATAGTTTATCCGATGTACACAATGTACAACAACAGGTGTGTGTGTGTGTGTGTGTATCGATCATAAACCGGCTGTGAAGAGACATAGGTGAGGCAGCAGGTCTCTTCCTCCTTCTGGGGGGCAGTAGTGAGTCCAGGGATCCTGCTAGACTCCTCAGTCAGAGTCAGTGACATCAGCTCCAATCTACAGTCAGTGAGTCCAGTCAGCATCTGTTTGTTTTTACTTTACAAATGGAGGATTACACATCTAAACTCAAACCATTTGAAACTGGACTTTGAATGGAAGGAGGAGGTGATAAAGAAGACCAACGGTCTCCATGGAGACAGAGAGACGATAAGAAACATTTCTAACAAGTTCTGATGCTTTTGTTCAGAAGGACTAGACAAGGACATCATTATTTATAAGTAAAGGTCAGACCATAGTGACGTTTTCAATGTTCTTTGTTGTGTTCTTCAGTTTGTCTGTGTAAAGTAGTGCTGTCAGTCGATTACAAAAATTAATCGAATTAATTACAGGATTTTGTAATTAATTAATCGAATTAATCGCATTTTAATGTCATATCTGCTAAAGGTCTCCTGATAAAGAATTTGAATTCTAGGATATTAAAAAATTGTAGTGCATGTCTAATTAATTGAATACAGTAAGAAGAGAAGGTTTGAAATCCATTTTTTTATTGGTGAACTGTGTTTAAAAAATGAAATCCAAAAGTAAAGGTCAAGCACATCCACAAACCAGTTAGGCCAGGTGCATTATTCAAAAATGTAATACAAATACAGCAATACAGTTAAATAAATGCAATTCTGAAATT
>CAAKHB010001599.1:14936-35104 GCA_901007665.1 Aeoliscus strigatus | reverse complement strand
AGTGTTCCTGCAAGAAAAACATTCATCAAAAAAAGAACATGAAAAGTTTAAAAAACTGGGCTATGTGAATGTTTTTACAGCTCATGTAAGAATAGTAGAATAGCAGAGGAAGAGGTGTAATAACATTGCTACCTAACTAAAAGGATAGACAATGTTTTGGTCTCTTTAGTTAATGTATACGTCCCACCAGAGAGTGACAAAACATTTCTAAAATCTGTTTTTGATAAAAATGAATCAGTGAGTGAGGGAATTGTAATGTGTGCAGGAGACTGTTAAACACAGTCGACTTTTCTGAATGTCGTTCCTGTTGATGTGTAGTCCGAAACCAGGCTTCTGAATAAAGCCAGATCGGTCTTTGCCTCCGATGGTGGTTGTGTGACATATCCTCCCTCGAGCAGCAGTCGTCTGTGCAGGAGCAGAGAGAATTTCATTAACCACACGGCTTGATTAAAGTTGAAAACAAAGCTATCAACGCCACGTGACCAGAAGCTGCTCTTGCCCTCAATCTGTTCGACAAGGTTTTCTTAATGGAAACGCCAGACGGACGCCAACACTGCTGCACAGTGATAAACTGATGCCGTCATGGAGCAGCAGTGTGGGATTGTCTGTAAACAATGTGATTCTACGCATTTTTACATCCATAATAGCTATTTATTAGTAGAGCTATGACGCTTCCCCAATTCATTTTGACATCAGCCCAAAAGTGTCGGTGACGTGTTGTAACAGGGTTTGGGAGGATCTGATTGTGATTATTTTGATGATCTGTTGTTTTTGTATTGATTTCTGTTCCACTTGTTTCTTTCCAGGTCGCAATAAAGATCATTGATAAAACACAACTCAACCCGACCAGCCTACAGAAGGTGAGCTCTCTGTTTGTAAGTGTGTGCCGTGCGTGTGTGCCCAAACCTCCTGACGTCTCCAGTGTGTTTGTTTGTTTAGCAGGTCACATGTGTTCTTCAGATTTTAGCCCTCTCTTAAAGCTGATCTTAGGCCTTTTGTTTGCTCCGTAAAGTCTTGTGTTGATGATGTTGATCCTGGTGGGTTAGAAGTCAAAAACGCTGCATCAGGTCAGGAGGAAGTGTTATGTCAATGCCAATGTTGAGTTACAGTGGAACCGGTTCTTGGTTTCCATGCTGCACTGAAATGAGGATGTGCTGATGATTGCAGTAAATGCTTCATGACATGTAAGATGTTTAAGAGAAGATAATATGATAAGATAACCTTTTATTGTCTCACAGTGGAGAAATTTGCAGTTTACAGCAGCTTCAAGAGACAGTGAGAAAAATAAGGTTGATGAAAAATAAAATAAAATTTAAAAATAAATTAAAATAAAAAATAAAAAAATTCTAAATTAACTGTACACAGTACAGGACACTATATACATTCATGCATACATCCATCCCTGTTTACCTATGTAAGACCTATGTACCTATGTACATATAAGTACACACAATATGTGTGACATTAGTATATATACCAACATGCGTAGGTAAATTGACAGATGTAGCAGGTGACAAAGTGACAAAGTGGTGTTTAAGTGGCAGTGACAGATTCAGACATGTTTGTCTGACAGCAGTCGGCAGGAACGAACGGCGGTACCTCTCCTTCCTACAGCGCAGGTATAACAGTCTCTGGCTGAAGGAGCTGCCAAGTGCTGTCAGAGTGTCCTGGAGGGGGTGGGAGGGTCTGTCCAACATAGCTGTTAGCTTAGCCGGTGTCCTCTTGTTGCCAACCTCCTCCAGAGTGTCCGGGGAGCAGCCCAGGACAGAGCTGGCCCTCCTGACCAGCCTGTCCAGTCTCTCTCTGTCCCGGGCTGAGATACCGCCTGACCAGCAGGCTATTCTGTAGAGGATGGCTGAGGCCACCACAGAGTTGAAAAAGGTCTTAAGGAGTGTCCCCCTGAACTCCAAAAGACCTCAGTCTCCTGAGCAGGAAGAGCCAGCTCTGACCCTTCCTGAACAGAGCAGAGATGCTGAACTGTGGATGTGTTTTTTTGCTGGATAAAACTCTGTTAACTAGTCCCCCCAGGAATCTGCAGAGAAACAGTGTTGATTCCGCGGAGAACAATCCTGATGATTCCTCAGCTTGAAAGTTGATTTTCCGCAAGCATTAAAAAAACCCCTAAAATGACCAGTTATAAAGCACATTTATGTAATAATGAAGTAAAAATTATCTTAGGAAATTGTGGTTATAAAATAATCAACATCAGCATTCTCTTTGTCCCTCTTGGGCAGATTTATTTGCGTAACTTATAAAGGGTAAAACATTTCACCAAACTATGATTTATGTTTTGTAATGCGCTGAAATTGCCAGCTCCCCCTCTAAACTGGGCTGAAAAACAGCAGCTTGGTGACCAAACACCTTGGTCTTGGGTCTCTGTATTTCAATGCCACCGAAGGGCCGTTTGTAAGAACAGCCTACGGTGCTACCGCTTTGCAATTTCTGGTCACCGACAGGCTGACGGACGGCCTACAGTGCTACAGCTCTGCATTTCAACACCGCAGCAGTGCCGTTTGTAAGAACGGCCTCCAGTGCTACAGCTCTGCGATTTCGGGTCGACGACACGGCAACGGACGGCACACAGCGTCAGGGGCAGACCCACATCAAAATTTCTCGAAGAGGGATTTTCTAGTTGCAAATTTGATTAATCCTGACATCCCTAGTTGTCATTGTGAATGTTGTTGTGGTGTTATTGTACATGTAATACAATGCAATGTGGTTTTTCACCCGGAAATGATGTCGCTGTGAGTTATGAAATCGGACATCTGATGCAATTGGAACACATATAATAAAGTACAATCTGAACCTTCCGTCATCACCCTGGAGCAGTCCAGACTGAATCATCAAAATAGGCTCACCTGTGTGCATGCTTGTCTCCAGTGCGTAATGACAACAGTGATTTGTGGTGCGAATGACGTCACACATCTTTGCTCTCATTCTAACCTTGTGTGTGTTTGTGCAGTCGCTCTCACACTCTATACAAGTTGCTCTTTGTTCAGTGGCTGCACTGCCGGTCAAACTTTGTCCTTGTTTGGTGATAAATTCACTTTATCAGCACCTTCACTCCCATCACACTGTCTGTGTCAATAACGCATCACACCAACAGCGAGACCGTCGATGGCCGCTCAGCTGGCGAGATCAGCAGCCATGGCTGGCCAGCTCGAGTGATAACTGCGTCTGCGTTATTGATTGAGTCTGGCTGCGTGTGACAGCCGGTCCATCTGGCCTAGATACCGACCAGGACAGCAGGTTCATCTATTTGTTGAGTTTCACAGGCACACACAATAAAAACAGTCATAAAGAAATGTCATGATCCATGAAGAAACCAAGTCCAGCAAAACCTCCCACAGAGGTACAATGTCTCACTACATGAAACGTTTGGCAATAATTAACCTTAACCTAACCTAACATCAACAGTATCGCTGCTCATACATTCATGCTCGCATACTTTGGAGTACCATAATTACACAACTATTTGCGCTATCAGAAAACATTGACCGGTTCTTTCACAGACATTTTGCTGTCATTACGGTAATGACTCACCTGTTTCTGGCAACAGAGTAAATGGGCTTTCCGTAATGACACAGTGTTCTCAGTCAGTTGTGTAATTACAGTACTCCACAGTAGGCTAACGTGAATGTACCTGAAGCGATACCGTCAGTGTTGAATTTATGTTCCATTATTAACGTGCTATGGGGCTGTTTTTCTTGTTGTGCTCTTCCTCAGTATCTCCTTGTTTTCGGATAGTCTGTGATAGTAAAGCGCTCTGCATCACAAACTGTCGTGCAGGAGAGTTTCACAGGCAGGCAGCCATCCATCCATCCATCATTGTGTCTTTGCACAGAATGAAGTGTTTGTGTGTGCGCATGGACAGCAGAGTTTGGGCTGTGAAGTGTTTTGTGTCCCTTGCTCAGGCCCCCTAAACCCGGAGCTGAATTCCAGACAGGCAAACAAAAGGGATGGCCGAGGTGGGGGGGCTGGATGGGGCCTTGGCATCGGAGCAGCAACCCTGACAAAGACAAGATACAGAGCAGAACCAAAGTGAACAGACCTCTGCTCTGCAGCGGCTTCTCAGCCTTTGTATGCACGTGTAATACAATTATCTGCATTGCTGTTGTGTGCAGCATGTTGCTCCCCTCATGTGAGTGCGTGGATGTCATCATATTGTTGCTTCTGTAAGCATTGTTCCTCCCTTATGTCAGCTTGCAATGGGAAGAATTCCACCATAAAGGGGCAAGAGGGCGAACCGAACATTCTCACACAATTTCTCCTTTAAAATGAAGCTCTTCATCTTCCTCCCTTTGTGCGTCTGGGGCATCGCTCCATCTTCTCTTTAACACAGTTTGTTCATGAACAGGCGAAATAAGAGCAGGAAACCTGTGACAGTTGATAAGCCCTGGAACCAAATGCTTAACTGAGAATTGTACACTCGGCTCAGGCCGAAGACGTTGTGTGTTTCAGTGATGGACAACATTTAGGTAATATGCTGCCCCCTGTTGTTACATTGTCACCTTCATCTTTTTCCTTTTTTTCATATATCAGCTCTTCATGATGATTTGGTTCAGTTTTTCTGTTTTTTTAAGAAAAAAATGATATTGGCAGTCATTTGATATTGTGAAATATTAAGAGCTAATTTGAACATTTACTTCACCTTTATTTCAATGGACCTCTAGGTCAAGTGACACTGAATTATATAGTCAGGAATTTAAACACTCATACACATTTAAAAATAAATGTGTTTCATACTAAAACAACAATAATCATGTTCACTATTTAATGTTGTTTCCTGTCTAAAACAAAACAAAGCTGAGAGCTTTCACTAATCAAAAGTCCACAATGATATGGACAATAGTATGTCCACCTGTGATGCTGTTCAGATCTGGACT
This sequence comes from Aeoliscus strigatus, assembly GCA_901007665.1. NCBI lineage: Eukaryota > Metazoa > Chordata > Actinopteri > Syngnathiformes > Centriscidae > Aeoliscus > Aeoliscus strigatus. Next base: position 30,218 of record CAAKHB010001599.1, on the reverse strand, counting down.
TAAATTGAGATGCGAGAAGCTTGATCAATTAGAAAAAAAGTGCAACTGGTCCATTTTTAAATTCCTTGAGTTTGCCTCAGCTGCTGTTGGTGACTGGCTCAGCTCGCCACACTCTTGCTGCACATTAATGGAATGGAGGGAATGGTGGTGCGTTTCTTTGGGATGATGTAGAGAGTCATTACTCTCAGCAACCGGCAACAAAAGGAGATTCAGGGTCAAACGAGTACTGTTTCTCAGTGAAAACTGATTCTTCAGGAATGTTGCTCATTACTGCCAATACATACGACAGTTTGTCGTAAAATCCTGCCACAGAGACGTCAGGATGGGAATGGAGGCAAAGCACTGCTTTTTCTATTCCATGATTCCGACCGCTTGCAGGTGTTCTGCTGACAGACCACCTGACTTCAGCTGCACATATTAAACCGCTGTGAGCTGTTGGTATTGTGCAGCTTGTCGGACAAGTATTGGATGTGTTGTGTTGACAGTTCATCCATCAAGTTCAAGTGAATTTCACTGCTTAAGCTATCAAAATATGTGCTGCAGCTAAAGCTGTTTTGTTTCCAACAGCCACTCCTTCCAGATCATCCATTATTTCATAAAATGAACAAAAATATATTGGTTTAAATCTCAAACAAAGCGTTGCCTGTTCGGTGGGGTTCCTCCAGGTTCTCCAGTTTCCCCCGAGCATCAAAGAGAAGGAGTCTCCCAGGCGCTGGACTGACGCAAAGGCTTCTTTTTTCATTTGTCGTCTGTACAATAACGTCTTGTGTTTGTTGTTTATCAACATTTGCAGCTTGCAGACTGCCTCACACACACACACACACACACAAACACACACACACACACACACACACACGAGACACGAGATGTGGGAGTCAAAAAGATGTCTGCACGACGATCGCTGTCTCTCAATTTCTCTCAGGACACTACTGGTCTTGTGATTGCCAGCGTCTGATAAGAGGAAGTGTTTTGTGGAGTCGTGTTTTCGATTCAGTGTCGTGCAGCGGAGATGTGAGTCTGGATGTTAATAGAGAAATGCTATCAATTCCTCATTTCTCTGATTTCATCATGCCCCCACTGCGTTGCGTGAAGGAGAGGGAAAACCCACGTGTCAAAGGTCGACAGGCAGGCACACCCGACACATGAATTCAATAGCACTCACCAAATGAGAGTGGAAAAAAGACGTGACAGTCGGCCGTTCAGTTGTTTTTTGTTTGCCCGTTAATTTAATTAACAAATGCTGCTCTCCCTTGATAGCTGATACATCGTATCCTGACACAGAAAAAGAGAGGAGACATGTTTTCTTCCGCTGAGAAAAAAAATTTCCAAGTGGAGAAGAGAAGGATTTCTGAACAAAACTGAAAACATGATTCTTTGAAAGATAAAAATAGACCAGTTTTCTGACAAAGCAGCTGTCGTCGCGCACTCACTGTTTCAGGACATCCCGCAATAAACCCAGGAGTTTCAGCCCCAGGGATTAATTCCTGGGTTACCATGGCAATGCTGACGCGGGGCTGTCACCATGGTAGCAAGCCAGGAGATGAATTAGGAGTTAGTGAGCTGAGGTGATTCTGTGGGCAAAAACGTTGCGTTCGCACACAATGGAGGAAAATGTCAGTTATCTCTGAAACTTGCAGCAAGTGTCCACCGAGGATTGATCGATCAGCCTGTTAATCAATATCCGACTCAGCAGAATTTGCAGCCAGCTACTGACGTTTCTGGTTCCTGCACATCTTCACTGTACACAGTTGTTTGCTTCTCTAGGTATGTGACATCTCTGAGAGCACAGAGAGAGCGAGGAGACATGGACTCCAATGTGTTTATATTGTTTTGTAGCTACTTTGCAGTTTGCCAATTTACTGTCTACTAATAATACGATAATATCCATTCTTTGCTGTGGCAAGGAAGTATTTATATATATTGATGAAAAGCCTTGGTTTGAACTGTGACTTAACCAGCCTCAACTGAATAACACACAACTGTGCTGTTTTGAAAAATCAATGAATAAGGCTTTTTTTATTTCTTCTGTTGGACTCACCTGAACTGAACTCAGGTGACTGAAAACAGTACATTTCAAATTGATTTAAGACCTTTGTATGTCGTCAGCTCCAGATGAAAGTCGGGAGCAGCATTTGCCAGTGATGCAGTGCGCAGTGTGTTTTCCTGCAAAGGAAGACACACTCCAATGTAGAAACATGGACATGGAACATAAGATGTAGTGGAAGATGAGGGAGTCATGTCTGGCCCAGAGTTTCCTCTCTTTTCTCGCAGCTTTGCACTTTTTTTCTGCGCATGTTGTTCTTGTGACGTTTTACCTTTTTTTTCTTTCCCTGCTTTCTCACTGCTTTTCACCCCTCTCTGCCCCTCAGCTCCGGTACATCTGCATCCGCCTTTTCTGCTTCTCCCTCCCTGTTCAGCCGCATCCACACTCACAGACACACTCCTCCCTAGAAATGTCCTCTGCAGGGTCACAATGTTTGCCTTTGCTGCTAATTACCAAAGCAAATGAAGTTATGATGGCTGATGCGTCTTGATTGCATTTTAGCACTTAGTTTGTCCGTCACTTCCTGTGACTTCCATTGGTCTTTCTTACAAAACACTTTTTTAGTCACGGTGATGAATTTCTGTCTGAATTCATTTAATCTCAATCACCTCCATACCATCCATCAGCACTGGGCGCTCTGATTTGTCACAGCATGGCACATTTCCTGTGTAATCTTTCAAACGGGAGTTCAGAGGCAGAAATGCATTATATTAATTAGTGTGTGTGTGTGGGGGGGGCGGGATACTGCGTCACACAGGCAGGATGAGACAGCAGTATGCAGCTTGGTGATCGATGGAGGGAGGGCACATCCGGGGGGAGGAGGCTCTGTGTCAACCCCATGCTCATGACACTGTCCCTCAGGTGCTGCCGTGTGTGTGTGTGTGTGTGTGTGCGCACAAAATCGATGGGGAGCGGCGTCTACACACCAGCTATACCATACAGCATCTGTGACGTATATTACTGCTGTACTTTTTTTTAGATTCCTCTATAAATTTCGTCATGTAAGTTTACAAACTTGTGTTCTCTGTCAGAAACACAGACGCTGTCATCTGCAAATAAGTGTCACCTGTCAACTGGAACTTCAGTTTATTTTTTTGTGAATGTGTGTGCATTATGTGAATTAATGCAACTTTTTGTGTGATGAAGACAATTAGTATTTTATGATGGTGGGGGAAAAAAAACAAATGCCGCGTTCATAGTAAATGTTAACATTACAGCTTCACTATGAATTACTATGTTGGGTTTAACTAGATCTCGTGTTGTTGCTTTCCAGCTTTTCCGGGAGGTACGCATCATGAAAACTCTGAACCATCCCAACATTGGTGAGTTATGCTCAGGACACAAACGTCATTGTGCTTTTCTTCGCTGTCCTGATGTTTACACCTCTGTGTGCTGTGTGTCACAGTCCAGCTCTTTGAGGTCATTGAGACAGAGAAGACACTTTACCTGATCATGGAGTACGCCAGTGGAGGTGAGTGATCTCACTGCATCTTCATCATCAGCAGAACAATTCTGTCATTGTTTCATTTTTTCATCAGGAACACCTGACGTGTTTCTGTTCATCCTGCATACAATATAAAACACAATCGTGTTCTACTGTTTCTCAAACGCATTCTTTTTATGCTCCATGATCCTTTAATCTCGCACACACACCTAATATTGAAAGGGTGTCTGCAGTGCTCAGTGTTTGCAGAAAAGTATGTGAATAGAATAATTTCTCACATTTCTGCTGCTTCTATTGGTTTCCCGCAGGTGAAGTGTTTGACTACCTCGTGGCTCACGGCAGAATGAAGGAGAAGGAGGCCAGAGCCAAGTTCAGACAGGTCAGTCGGGCACGCTTCGCCACACCTGTCCATCTGGATGGGCTAAAAATAAAACGAAGAGGCTGAAACTTCTTCAGGCTTATCCCAAAGTTCTAGAAGCTTCTGCGCAATCTCTATCACCTCAAAGCACCTCACACATCTACTGTAAATGCCTGATGCAAGGCAAGAAAGAAGTTGGTAAAGTGTTCAGGGCTGACGAGAGGGATGACACCAGATTCCAAGGTTGTCTGCAGACGTTCATGCCTGTTTGATGCTTCTGTCTCCTCAGATCGTTTCAGCGGTTCATTACTGTCATCAGAAGAACATTGTTCACAGAGACTTGAAGGTGATTGCACGTCCCAGTCCTTTGATAATTACAAATAAAACGCTCATCACGTCCTGTGAGACAGAGCCTAACAACACGCTCAGACATTTCTGATTTTTGTTCTAATTTCCTGCATTTTTGTGTGTTTGTTGTGTTTGTGCTGTGTGTATTTGTGTGTTTCACCAGGCAGAGAACTTGCTTCTGGACGCCAACTCCAACATTAAAATAGCTGACTTTGGCTTCAGTAATGAGTTCACCGCCGGCAGCAAACTGGACACGTTTTGTGGCTCACCGCCTTACGCCGCCCCGGAGCTCTTCCAGGGGAAGAAGTATGATGGTCCAGAGGTGGACATCTGGAGCCTGGGCGTCATCCTATACACCCTGGTCAGCGGCTCGCTGCCCTTTGACGGACAGAACCTGAAGGTGGGCTGTCGACAGGGCTGTCAATAAAATCAGCTGTTGTTAACTCTGCCCAAGAGGTTCTGTTTGTCTGTGTATTTGTCTGTCTGTGATCAAAATAACTCAAAAAGTTCTGAATGGATTTTCATGAAATGTTCAGGAAATGGACCAGGACCAGATGATTAAATGTTGGTAGTGTTCTGGAACCATTTGGATCCAGGAATCTGTTGAAGGATTCTTACTCACTGTAGACAGGGACATTTTGCATGTCAAAGTCAGCATCAGCCATGTGAAGCACTGAAGGCTGCATTTTGGTGTGGAAGGTGTTTCATAAGTAAAGCTGAGTTACTAGATAGAGAGATCGAAACTTAGTTAATCTCCAAGAGAAATTCACTACTACATAATAATGCCATCAGCAGTAGTCTGTTACAACAAAGAAAAGGAATGTACGCGTAAAGGATTTGGTGTGTGTGTGTTGTGTTCAGGAGCTACGGGAGCGCGTCCTCAGAGGGAAATATCGTGTTCCCTTCTACATGTCTACAGACTGTGAGGGAATCCTGCGCCGCTTCCTGGTCCTAAACCCCACCAAGCGCTGCTCGCTGGAGGTGAGGAGACACACACACACACACACAGCACACACAGACATACACACACACACGTTAGAATGACAAATACTGTTTGTACATTGTACAAATAAGAAATGACCATCAGTACACTGCTGAGGTATAAAACCCCTCCATATGTAAAATCGACAGAACATACTTGGATACTTGCATTGATATAGTTCCACAACTACTGTATATTCTTCTCACCAGCAAATAATGAAAGACAAGTGGCTGAATATCAGCTACGACGGAGAGGAGCTTAAACCCCACACTGAGCCTGAGGAGGACTTCAGTGACACCAGCCGCATCGGTGAGGAGCCACCACGAATGTTAGAGTGAAGGGAGAACGGATGCAGTTATTTTTGAAGCAGCTGTATTGTTTATCTAAAATACGGTTTACTGATGATATGTGTCTGATCCCTGCGTCACTTCCCACCGTTCTCATTCGTAACAAAGCACTTGTGGTTGCAGATGTGATGGTTGGGATGGGCTTCACCCGGGAGGAGATCCGAGAGTCTCTGGTCAGTCACAAGTACAACGAGGTGACGGCCACGTACCTTCTGCTGGCACGCACGAATGAGGCGAGTTCTTCAAATGGGATTTCAAATCTCATCTTTTTTTTAAGGCAAAGAAAGTCTGTGACTGAATTTGTTTCAAGGACATTTCTCATCAAAGTATGTTTTTTTACAGTTTTTATTTTGTTTTATTGTACACTTTAAGACAGCCGGAGAAAACTTGTAAAAAAAAATTAAAAGTCATTTTCATGCATTTGAATGTAGCAGCAGTGTAGAGAGTGCTTCTTCCTGTATTAGGCGCCAGAAACCTTTCGGCAAAATCAATGAATTCTGCTGCCTTTACATTCTCTCTTAAGGAAATCGAACAACTGTTTATATTAGATATTATTAGATTTTCATACCTCAATTCATGACCAGGATTAAAGAAACAGGCTTGTACCAAAAGTATCTTGAACAAAAGAAGAAGCCCAAACTGAAGCCTGTTTGTTTTTCTCTGAGCAGGAGGGCAGCGGATCTCGCTCAGGCAGCAGTCTGAGTCTGGCACGAGTCCGATCAAGCGCCATCACAAATGGAACCAGCAAGCACACAGCGTCCTCTTCCTCGTCCGGTGCACCGCCTTCCTCCTCTGGCCATAAGCCACAGCGCAGCGCCTCAACATACCACCGCCAGAGGCGACATTCAGACTTCTGTAAGTGAACGCAGCAATGTTGCACTTTTTCGTACTTTTTCTTGTTGCCTGGATGAAACAAACTGGTGTCTTCTAGCTGGGCCAGCTGTTCCAGGATCAGCACACCACAAACGCAGTCCCAGTGGTGTAGGTGAGGGGCCAGGGCTTAAGGAGGAGCGGCTCTCGAGCCGCAAGCCAAGCATGAATGCCGTTGGCTCTCGAAGTATCCCCACCCCCTCCAGTCCCATGGTGAGCTCCGCCCACAATCCAAACAAGGCCGAAATACCCGACCGACGCAAGGAGGTCAACGCAACCATGGTAACGTAAACATCTAAACATCTAAACATCTATCCATTAAATACTACATTATCCTGTTGAATATTTTCAAGTTTTATTCAATATTTATCATTGATGTTCATTATTATTATTATTGTTAATAGTAATCATGACAATAATACTGAATACTTTCTATGTACTAATCTTATTTTATTTACAATTTTATTTGTCAATATTATTACAGTTTCTACGCTGATTGATACTGACTTGAAAATGTCAAAAAGAAACTATAATAGGAATAGGAATAGGAAAATGCCTGAAGTTAAAGTGTTGGGGAAATAAATAACTTAATTGATCTCCATGAGAAATTCACATTCAAATGGCAAAGCAGCCATCTACAAAATCTACAACCATCAGCAGTAACTTCATGGACGATTGAAAAGAGACTTAAACTCATTGATGCAGCAAGTGCAGATGGCAGATTCCTAATCCAGTTTTCTCAGATTAGATCAGACTCCAGCCTCTTCTGACACAGATATTCATGGCGACTGCAAACCTGGACCACAGATCAGAGAAGAAGATGTGCAGAATCAACAGACACTTTGAGATGATGTCAAAAGTCTCAAAGTCAACTTTATTGTCAAATGTACTGTATATGCGTGATATACAGCATAGATGAAATTACAGACAATGGTACAAAAAAGTACAAATAGTGCATGAATTTACTACTAACTGTAATATAAATAGTGCAATAAGTTAAGAACTAACTTGATAAATTAGCTAAATTTAACTAAACTGCTTGCTCTCCTGCCAGCAGGAGATTCCAGCCGAGTGTACAATCAGATCAGCCCCTGACAGTTCAACCACCAGATTGACCTGCAATTACCCTCCAATACAGCACAGAGAACAAAAAAGATCATAGTGCTGCTCGCTGGTCTTGATTGTTATCATGAAACGTTCACTGTCCTTTGTGTATGTGTGTGTCCAGAATAACCTCCCAGCCAGCGCCATGACTCGGAGAAATACATATGTGTGCACGGACCGATCTGGCACTGATCGGCTGCTGCAGAACGGCAAAGAACACAGGTGAGTACGCAAACACAACTATTTGCTTAGTATTTCAGGAAACACTTGATGGTTCCTCAAAGCTGAGAAGTTGTGTTCTGTTCCCCTACCTGGTGTGAAGAAGGAGCTGAAGAAGGAGAAAATGTTGATTGTTTTGACATTGTGATTATACTGTAGTATGGTACTCCAAAATATGCTAGCATGAATGTAGTGTGGGGGATGCCATCGATGTTAAAGGGTTGAATGAGACAACCTCTGGACCATGGACCACCATCGTTGTATATTTTCACTGCTTCAAGTTCACTAAATCTCTAATGAAACAAATTCACCTCATTTCACATCACAAAGAGTAAATGTGAATCTGTGTCTGAGCTCTGCCTGAAATTCCTTTCGAACACCACTGATTCCTCAAAGAAAAGCATGAGCACAAATCTGATCCAAACAGATAGACAATGGAGGGAATGCTGGACTTGCTGCTCAGTCTGCACAGAAATGTCTGTATTTCATTAACGGACATCGCTGTTGCCAACCGCATAGTGTAAAACACTTGACATTAGCTGTAGAGAAGTCCTCTTATTGAAGGCAGCTTCTCCTCGCCTCTCCTCCTTCCATCAGCAGAGCCCTCTCCTCCCTCCACTGTGAGCTGCAGCAACTGACTAGTTAATGATTCTGCTCCACAGCGGCAAAGCTCCAACTTGACCCGTCTAATGGTTGTGCCCCACTCAAGCCCCTGTGTGTGTGCGCTATCTAGAGCGTTATGGAAAGCAGCCTCAGGCCACCAGCCGGAGAGTCGGGGGGGGGGGCGGCGTTCGTGCGTCTGTGTGTAGGTGTGACAGGGAATTGGATGAAAAGAAGGGAATGAGAGAAGGGCTTGGGGGGCTGTGGGGTGATTCTGGGTCAGTTTTCAGGAGTAAAAGAAAGACTGGTGGCTGGCTCTCTGTCCTCTTTTTCCGTGCTCAGACATTCTGCTTTCAGCATCACCATCCAGAAATACAAAGAATGTTATTCTGTATGTGAACGATTCTAATAATTATCACTGATCATTCATGCTACCATACCTTGGAGTACCGTAATTACGTGACTATTAGAAAGCTGAGAAGTGTCACTCGGTTCCTCTACCTGGTGTGAAGAAGGAGCTAGGAGAAGGAGAAAACGTCAGCCATGTTGCTGTCATTACGGTAATTCCATTCACTCTGTTGCTGGAAGCTGGCAAGTCATTACCGTAATGACAACAACTGTTTGTAGTGAACTTGAAAAAACTGATCAATATTTTGTCCTTCTGCTTGCTGCTTGCTGGACGTTTTCTCATTCTAACTTCTTGGCTTTCAGTAACTGTTGGACATTTTCTGATGGCACAAACAGTCTTGTGAATGCAGTACTCCAAAGTCTGCTACCGTGAATGTACCGGCAGCAATACCATTGGTGTTAAAGGGTTGATGAGAAAGGAAGCAGTTATTCTGACTCTGCCCTTCTCTGTTTGCTTTCCCCCTCCAGTACCTTATCTCACCGCATCCCCCCCGCCTCCCCCTCCACCCACAGCATCGCCGGTGCATCGGGGGTGTCAACCTCGTCCTCCACACCCTCCTCAAGGCTCTCCAGGGGCTCCACAGTGAGGAGTACATTCCACGGAGGGCAGATCCGAGATCGCCGACCTCCCTCGCATGCCCCCCCCGCCTCCCCCACACCGTCCCATGATGCCAGCTCGCTCCCCCACACAAGGACGCGCGCCACCACCAACCTGCTGAGCAAACTCACCTCCAAGCTGACCCGCAGGTAAGAGGAGAGGGGAGGGGGGAGCCGAAGGATCAGTTTTAGTTGTGTTGAGGTAGAAAAAGATTTGTCATTTTTATCAGTTGTATGCATTTGAAAAGTTTCTCTAAAATATGATGTAGCGCTTTGCAAAGGGTGAGAAGAACTCAGACATCATTGTTTGCAATCTGGCTGCTTCCCACAGTCTCTTCTCTAACTGGTACTTACCTGCCTGCTGCTCTTCTCTCTCTCAGAAACAGGTCATCGAACATGTCACTCTTAATCTCATCCCTGAGTGTGATAGTTCCTTTATTTCCAGCCTGTCAGCACATTCTCTCACGTAATACATTGTTATTCCACCTTATAGTTCTCGCACCTGGTACCTGCTAGGGCTGCACAACAAATCATCTTTGCTGTAAGAGCATGTGCGCTGAAGTTATAGTTAAATGTATCCAAATGGCGACAAGTATGGGGGTGAAGGAACATCTGACTTGACACTGACTTGAGGGCAGCACACACACGCATGAAAACACACACAGATCCACTCTGTCATCTCCATCATTCACCGTTCACCTGTCAAACCCACATGATTTCTGCTAATGCTGGATGGACTTAGAGTTATTGTTGCTCTAGAAATCATTATCGCAGATTGTACCTGCTCTTTCTGGTTCCTGCTCTGTTGAGGCATCATGGCAAGATTGAGCCATCTTCAGACTTCTTTTTTGAAGGTCCCAGAGGTACTGATACAATCCACCATTCTTAATTCCCTGTCTCATGCTAATTTAACACCTGCACAAAAAAAGACGAGATTGTGGTCCATCAACACAGTGCAGATGTTTCTGTGCAGACTGAGTATCGAGTCCTCCATCGCGTCTGTCCTCCATTTTCTTTTATGCGTTTGTGTCGCGTATTAAGTGCCGTTTCTTGTAGTATTTGCTATGGCGACCCCACTCACGTCGAGGTTGCAGTAGAATGTGACCAGCCTGGTACCAGAACTATGTAGTTGATTAAATTAGCATGAGACGGGGATTAAATAGCTATATCGCTATTGATGGTATTTAAATATGTCAGACGATTCTCTCTGACCAATAAGAGGCCGTCGGTCTGTAGATATCACATCAGTATCGGCTCAGCTTGCATGGAACCTCGTCAGGTACAATCCAGTGGAGGTGAGAGGTGCGAGAACTATAAGTAGCTACTGTAACATTCTCTAAACATTTGTATGGACGTATCTTTGGCAGCTTCAAATCCTGCTCAGCTTCCCCAGTTAACGTGAAGGGATGGCACACAAAGGTTGGTGGTGGGCAGAGGAAACTATCAGACTCAGGTCTGCTGGCTCTCTCTCATGTCTCTTCTGGGCTGCTTACCATCGCTTTTGTGTTTGTTGTTTTGATTCTTTAACATTTGCTTCTCCTGGCAGCCGCCTACTAATCGTCTGTCCCTCTCGTTCCTGGAACGGTTTCCTGTCTCCTCGCTCGTGTTCTCTTTCATTCAATGCCTCTCTGACTGTGCTGTTGTTTTTTCTGTTCCCCCCTGATTCCTCTCATCCTCTCCACATCTCCTTCTCTTCTCCCTCTCTATTCCCTAGGGTCACTCTTGACCCTTCTAAACGTCAGAGCTCAAACAAATCCATGTCGGGCTGCACCCTCCCACAGGGGACAAAAACAGTTAGTAAGTCTTCCTTGTTTTCTGGCTGCTTCTGGCTGACTGAGTGTCTGTCTGACTGTCTGTCTGTGTCTGACTGCCTGCTGATGCTCGTTCTTCACCTCTCATCATCATCACCATCTGCTGTCCGTCACATGCTGTACTTTAACTTGTACTAGTCACACTGGTCTGTTTATTTACCTCTTCTAACACTTTTCTGATGGAATAATTATAATTAAATAATAATACATTTTAGTCTAAATGTATGTCGCTGATAGGACACTATATAGAGTTATTAGCTGATATTACAAGACATTTTTTACTTCATTATTGTTGTTGTTGTTATTATCATCATCATCATATATTTATTATTTAACATTTTTCTTGTCAAACCTAGATGCTAATACATGCAAAACTTCTGCCGAATGCAGTTAAAATAATTATTTAAAAAGCAAATGCAAATGCAAAAAAAGTGTTTTTGTTTTTGTTTAAATATACAGATATAATCAGGATGAGATCAAATGACTTGTAGGCGATCCCAATCGTTTGGCTTCCCTTTTTCTGAGCTCTCATGATGTCCATCAGTATCCAGTCTGGTTTCTCCTTTCACCTTTGTCAGTTTGTGACTTTAATTTACAGTCTGTGTTTGAACATGACGTTCACGATTAGATCCCTCGCTATGAGCTGGACAGAAATACCCGATAGAGATTAACATTTATTTTGAAGGTTTGTTCCGCAGCTCAAGTTCACTTGATTTCAACTTGTGCCTGAAGAGCAGCTCCGCCTAAGGACAGCATGTTAGTGTGACGAAAACCTGCAGCTGTCTGTCATTTGTCTGTCACCTGTCTGTATGTATGTCTGCAGGCTGCTTGTGTCTCTGCTGACTCGGCTTCGCGTTGTCTGTCTCATGTCCCGCAGCACCGTTACTAATCTCCCACCGATTCACTCTTTTACGCCTTGAAAGGTTCAGCTGTGTGTAAAATCAGAATCGTTTCAAGCCTCACCCGTCTGTTATTCATGCCCACCTATTTACACTTGTACATCTGGTTACACAGTAAACAGCCACAAGATGGTGTGCGTGCCTGCGTGCTTGTGTGTGTGTGTGCGTGCGTGCGTGCCTGCCTGCCCCTGTGGTATGGAGGTTCATTGCAGTTCCAGCAGTCTGAGTCATGTAATGAACACCATATGTTTGTTCTTGCTGTTAACTCTGCAGGCAGGTTTAGAAGAGACAGGAAGAGCCGTGGCGGTGCAACTTCTCAGCTTTAAGTTGGTGGAAAAGGGTGAAGTGTTCCTCCTCATGGTTTGTGTCGGTTGTGAAGGAGGAGAAGGAATGACAAACTGTTTGACTGAGAAGAACCTGCCACGCTGTGGTTCTGTGACACCACCAATGTGCCGCTGGTGCTAGGATAACAGGAAGTTGGTCGTCAATGATGTGTTCTGGTTGAAAAATGTCATGTGGATCATTTCAGGGATTTAACGCGTACCGCAGGCTCATTCAATTAAAACATCCAGTGTGTTTAACTGCCCAAGAGTGAATACCACAGCTTGAATGACCCTGACTGGGTTTGTCATGTGCATCGGTTCGTGCGTGGGCCACGGTTTGTGAGACGTCTGCAGCAGCAATTGCTGGTGAGGAGTCTCAGCTCGCTCTCGTCGCTGACCCGGCGTCACGGCTGTTTTAGATCAGGATTAGTTATGTAACGGGGATTTATCCGGCCCTCTCTTAAACAGGGATCTTCCACAGTCCTTCCTGGAGATGTAAGCCGATTGTTCTGTTCTGCCAATCTCCTTCCGCTCTGTCCCTTTCTTGAGGTTCCATCTTTCTTCTCTCCTCTCCCTCTTTTGTGCTGTTTCTCTCTGGACTTTGAGCCTCTCTCCTCAGGTGGAAGTGTTGCTGACTTTTACCACACAAGAAGGTTATAGTGCAGAGTTGAGTTAGAGTTAGATGAGTTCCAACAGTTAACAGGATCATTCTTAGGGCAGATTTACTCAGAAACTCTCACACATTCCAGTAACAAGGTTCAGCAGGGATCTCTGATATTTGAGAAAAAGAGTTTCAGAAAAGCTGAGACACAAACTGATTTTTTTAAAGATTCCACTAAAGTGTATTTCAGAGGACTGAGCCACTGCTGTCACATTAGATGTTTTAAAAGAAATATATATCCATGAAATGTGTCTGCTGCTTCTTCCTGGAACAAGACGGAGAAGCAGAAAATAGCAGCAGCGCCCCCTGGTGACTGAGAGAGCAGTATGTCACACGTGTTGGGTGGAGTTCACATCCTTCCACATGCACTTCAGTTCAAGACAGTCATTAAATGTAGTGATGGCCCTGTCCTAAAGTTTTATGTTTTAAGTCTGAACAGGTTTTACAAATGTCAGGAAATCCAGAAAATGAAGAAGAATTCAAATGAAATGTGTGTTTTTTTTCATCTCTCTCTGCAGTGACAGAAACAAACATCACGCAGACAAAATTATAACTAATTGACGTGTGTCTGTGAAGGTTCTCAGTCATCCAGGTCATGGTATCTTGCTGGGTTAAATCGTAGGCAACTGAACTTCTAGTTTTCTCACAGGAAGTACTGAACAGATCTCAGAACTGAAGAAGCTTCTCGGATGAGTGGCGAAACGTCTTCAAGTAAACTCAATGTCCAGTTGCCTACGATTTTAACCCAGATAACTGAGGTGTATTTGTGTGAGTGGAGCCTCCTCATCTGTCCACCAGTTTCATGTTGTTTCATATCCATCCGTGTTCAGACGTGGACACGTCTGTGGTTTGAACGTGAGCTGTGGTGTTCTGTGTCGTGATTGGTGGATAGGTAGACAAAACGCTGTAGCTTATTGGTGCCCTTACGTGGGGAGTGGAGGGAGGTGTTTTGTAATTGGCTAATTGATTCCTAACGGACACGTTTGTCTTCTTCTTGAGGGTCACAGACGAACCTGAGAGAATCAGCAGATCTCCGGTCACAAGGTGAGTACAAATTTCTGTTTTACACTTTTAATGACAGTTTATGAATTTACTATTATATGATTATTTTTCATTTTTATTAAATTGTAATTTATTTATTTCATTTTATTTTGTTCTACAATTCATTTTGACACATTTCCAGCTTTCTCTCAGTACACACGTTTCATATACTTTTTTGGGGAGGGGTTCAGTTTTGTTTTCTGATCGAACTAGAATTCAGACGTGCCGTACACTGCATGTCCAGAGCATAACATTGCCTGTGTCTATCTGCAATAACAGAAGTTGCTGATATGAAACAAAAGCATCAGGCTCGCTGCATCTTGTCAGTTCACAAAACGTAAAGATCTCTGCAGGCAGAGCACAGCAGCATTCATCCACTGGACAGATACAGATAGAACAGATAGTTCTGGTTCAGTTTGTAGGAATCATCCTTTAATTTTCAGAAGTCATCATCTACATTAAAGACATCACACAATGGAATCGGGCTAGAGAACAGCCACTAGTGTATTTGTGTATACGTCATTATATACTGTTTGTGTGTGTCGTTCTGCCGCTCAGCTGACCAGCTGCTGTCCGTTTCGGCGTCAGCTGCTGCAGACCTGTCTCAGGTTCAAACCAGCAGGTAAACTGGCAGCAGGCCAACGTTAGCTGTGTGTCTCCTTGTGGCAGATGATACCGGTGGGTAGATAATGGAAATGTTAGCTTGGATTCGTCACACTTCATCCTCTCTTATGTCAAGTGCTTTCATTTGATTTGTTTGGATTTGATTTCGAACAAATATACCCAAAAATAATAGAAAACTATCATTCATATACATATAAGAAAAAGGTCGAAAAGGAGGAAGAAGTAAACACTGAAGCCCATTCGTCAAACACAGCAACAGTAGGTAAAACATTAACATTAAACTGATGACTAGAAATAAAAACACCCCCCCCATCCCTCCCTGTGAGAGATGCCGGAACACGTGCCGTCCTGTCCGATGGAGCAGGTGGACATTGTGTCGTTGTGAGTAAACTGGTGTGAACGTGTTTTCAGTCTTGGCTCGACCAAACGCTCTGAGCAGGACAGGAAGTAGTTTTTCTTTTGTTTGTCATGTTGGTAGTGTGGAAACATCCAAATCAAACTTTGTATTATACTAATTTTCTTTCTTTCATGCCCCCCCCCCCCCCCCCCCCCCCCCCCCCCCACCCCCCCCCCCCCCCCTTTCTCTCTCTCTCTCTCCTCTC
>CAAKHB010001595.1:0-10567 GCA_901007665.1 Aeoliscus strigatus | reverse complement strand
GACAGATGAGTTCGGGGCCTCCGCCGGCGGTAGCGGCCGGTCCAGGGTGTCTCGGCCGGCTCCGGAGCTCTCACCTCGGGGAAGCAGTCCTTGGCGAACACGTGTAGCAGCGCGGTCTTCCCGCACTGGCTGTCCCCCACCACCACGATCTTACACTTCACACTGAGGCTGGGGTCCATGGCGGCGGGCGCACACACCTTCTGGAAGGACCGTCCCTCCCTCATTGGGTTCCGTCGCGGTCGGTCGGTCGATCGGTCGATCGGTCGGTGTCCCACCGGATCCTCGTCCCCGCTGCGCTGCGCCTGTACTGGGGCCGCTCGCGCAGACCCGCTCGGTCTTATAGCGCCGCAGCAGCCAATGGCAGCGGCGCGCATGCGTGGACGCGCACGCACGGGATGGCACCCCCGTTTGAGTTGACCCGTGGACCACACGTGACCCCGTAGAACATCCCAACTCCAACAGTGGAATGTGGATCATACTGGTACTACACAGGTAATACATGCTGGTACACGTGATAAACTATATACAACATATATACTACACATTATAAACTATATATAACTTGTATACTACACATGATACATTATATATAACATGTATACTACACATGATAAACTATATATAACATGTCTGCTACACATTATAAACTATATATAACATATACAGTATATACTACACATTATAAACTATAAATAACTTGTATACTAGACATGATAAATTATATATAACATGTATACTACACATGATAAACTATATATAACATATATACTACGCATTATAAACTATATATAACATATACTAGACATGATAAACTATATATAACGTGTATCCTACACATGATAAATTATATACGTATAACATGTTTACTACACATGATAAACTATATATAACATGTATACTACACATGACAAACTATATATAACCTTTAAATATATATATATATAGTATATAAAGGTTATCTATATTTTACAATGTGGAGTATACATGCTACATAAGCTATACGCAATCATAATATATATACACACACACACAACAACTGTCTATTAATTGCAGAACGTCAAAGAAGCAGCAGGTCCTTCAAAATAAGATATTTCAGCTCAATCTGAATCACTGCTGAGTAAATTGTTATTTTTTTAGTGTCTTTCATTGCTTGTGGAGTGGAACACACGTTTATTATCACTGGCATCCTGTGAGGACCCAAACATTCCAGCTGCCTGAGCTGAGAGCAGCTCATCGATTGGACCTCATATCCTCCTCATCCATCATGTGAACTCTCTGAACCTCCGACGAGGATCACGTCCTGCATATTTCTTCAGGGGGCAGGCGATCGTTGATTGTTTCCTGTGAGGATTCGCCCTCGTTATTGCTGAGAAACACAGCAGTCAACACGGTTTGCAGCAGAAAACCTTCTCATTAGGATCTGGATGAGAGCAGCTATTTCCCCTCCAGATCCGTCCATGTGGTGCCCTGATTGGCCTCTGGGTGTGACAGCTGACAGCTCCACCCTCCAGCCCCGTGTGGATACAACGCTGCCAGAGAAAAGGGTTTGTACTCCACTGATACGCTGCTGTCTACACCGGACCTCACTGAAGATCTGAGGTTGGCTCCGGACCTCTGCTCCTCCTAAACACTTTCTATTCAGGTCGGCTGCCTGTGTGTGTGCGTCGCTCTGTGTCGGAGCCTGCAGCGTTGACAGTGTCGCTTGGGTGCAGCCACACAATTGGACAAAAGGACAAGCAGCCGGGAAAGCTTCACGCACTCACCATGCAGTCGCTTTGTCACATTCTGGTCAGCAAACATCACCAGCACGTTCATAATCTGTTAAATTAACCAGCTACTGTTCCATTCTTTAAATGTTTTCAATAAAAAAGAGTCAGATATCTTTTATAATTTTTAGCTGGAACAAGAAACCAGACATCAACAGAACAACTCATCAACGTAGGGAGCGTTATGGACGATGACAATCACCGTTTCATAGACGGAATGAACAGCAGCCGGCTGCCAGATGGACAAACAGCTGACAAACTGGGTCTTTGCCGTCCTCAGACTGGCAGCACTCACTCTGCATGTTCTCCCAGAATAGAAACAAGGCTACCACCTGTTTGTGGTCACACGTCCATCACGTCCACCTCCTCCAGGACGTGTTTTCAAAGTTTCCCACCTGATGACAGGTATGACGCGTCCATATGCTCAGATGCTTTGGGAACAAACATTCTTTTCTGACACACAGATGGAGAACATGCCGGTTCCATAATGCTGTATTACACATCTAGGCCAAACTCATTCTGTGGTACTTTTTTTTGCAATTGTGTATTTGATTATTCATTTAAAAAAAACTCACAGCAGCAACACTGTACTTCCCAGTGACCAAATATCTGTTGTTACACATCAGTGCACGTAATCCTCTCTGATTCAAAGAGCTTTACTGTAAACGCTGCAGTGATTCCACAGACAAATCAGCTTTGTGCGCTGATTAAATGAAACAACAACACAGAAAATGAGTAACAAAAGGAGGACCAGGTCTGGAGGCAGCAGCACTGGAGGTGTGTGACGTGTCTGGGTCACTGGGCCTCCCTCCCTCCGCCCCACAGTCATCTCTGTCGACGTGCATTCAATCAGCAGCGCGCTGACATTTACTGCCGGGGCCGCACACATTCCCGTTCAGTTTGAGAGGGGTTTCCTCAACCGTAAGTCCTCAGGATGGGAGGACAGGAGGACGGACGGCAGCTGTGGAACGAGTTTCTCCAGCTATGAAAGATTGTCACTGCTGCAGCGAAAGACACAAACACATCGGTGGTATAACGCAGTATCAGTTCATGAGATCTCCACATTGGCATCTTACTTTTTGTGGTGCAGACAATGACAATAAAAAGGATCCTGATTTGATTCTGAGATGATATCATGTATCATGATATCATGTACGACAGAAGCAAACTGACGAAATATCAAGATGAAGCGATGAATGAAATTTGGCGACGAGCTGTCATGTGTCCACTGAGTTCATTGGTGAGTCCACTGAGTGCAAACAGCCGTGACTCAGCTACTGCATCAGCACCAGAACCAACATGGTCTCATCAGACAGGTAGAAGTCCTCCTCCTCCTCCTCCTCCTCCTAACTAACACATCACATTTGGTTTTAATGAACCATTAGTTTAATATCCTCTGCCGAGGGAACACACACACAGGCAATGACGCATCTGAATCCAGTCAGACTGTCGTCCCATCAGTCATTAGGTCCATTCAGGCATGGATACACACACTGATGTGGTGAATGTGTGTTGCCAGGGGTTGACCCGATTCTTCAGGGAGGTTTCAGCGAGTGTGTGTGTGTGTGTGTGTGTGTGTGCGCGCGTGTGGTCTTGCCTGTGTGTTTGGCGGGTTAATGGCGCGTGAAATTACGGCTTCATTAGTAACTCCTCAGGACTGTCCACATGGCGGCACAATGATCAGATCTGTCAGTTACACGACCGCAACAAAGGATCCCGGCAAGTCCGTCTGTGAAAAGAGCATCAGCCACATCCGTACTTCATTCTCCCCGTCTCCGCACACGCCCGTGACTTTTGACCGGCACTCACTGAAACATCAAAGAATATAGTGGTGTTCCACCAAACTCCAGTTCAAACATCCGTTTATTCTGTGTTATCTGTTACATTCTACGGTTCCTCCTCAGTCCGTCCGTCGGGGACCCAAACCAGGGCCGGCTGCTGTTCTTCACGACCCTCCACAGCCTCTCTCCCTCTCTCTCAGTGATCCGAGGCGGCGCGTTTGTCTGACGTGTGAGGTGCAGATGAGGCTGACAGCCGGGAATCGGCCTGCGGTGTCATCTGGCTGTTTATCACAGGAATAAAAAATGAGCCGCTCCATATGTGAGGCGAGCGTCTGAATGTCAGGGCTGACATGTACCCACACATCTCCTGCCCACAGAGGGACACCGGAGGGACTGAGAGCAGGGCCGCTGCTTCTCAGGTGAGCTAACGCTCCACACCGATTAAATTAAACACTAAAAACACTAATGTCCACCTGCAAACGAAGGTGCATCACTCTGTTGGCGCCTGCGACTCAACGTGACATTCAGCAGCCGACCTGCCGTCTGTGTTCTCTGACACTCTGACATTTAAAGAGCGACGCCTGTTTACCATCTCGCCAGCAGCTGGATGAAAAGACAGATAGCGTCTGTCTGAGACGCTGAGGCTAGCTCGTGGTTAGCTTAGCATAAAGACTGGAAACAGGAAGTGTGGCTCCTACTGGAAGAACTGTAAATTAAGTTGAAGAACCTTAATGAGATAAAAATGTGTAAATCACATTAGCTGGCAAACAGCAGATGGTTATTTTTACCCTGAAGGATGAAGCAACAGGGTTTTTGAACCAATCTGCTGGAACCAATAAAATCAGTCTCCTTGGCTCCGCCTCCTCCAGGAAAACCACATGACACAAGATGCCTGATGCACTCATGACATCGTTTATCATTCTCAGGCATGAAGAAATATGACAGAGATCCGCCTGCACTGCCGTCCAATGTAGCAAGCAGAGGGGGTGGGGATGTGTGTGTGTGTGTGTACTATGGAGACCAGACGACCAGACAACAGGGAGGTCATTGGAGTCAGCTCCTGATTGGCTCACTGGTTCACTCAATCCTACACCTGTCCACTGTTGCCCCCAGCAACGGCACAGCGTGCGCCCCCCTCTGCTTCCCGAAAAAAACAGCTGGAAAACCCCCGGAGAACCCCGGAGAGACCGCAGCGGTCGGACCGACGACTCACAGCAGCAGAGGTGCATCTCAGCGCAACTGAGTTAGCGTTGGTCTGATGGAGGAGGTCAGAGGTCAGAGGAAGCCAACCACAATCACTGGGCCGACATGCCCCATCCTGACCCTCCTATCCAGGAGTCCTTCCTTATGGGGCGGCCATTTTTTTGTACTGTTTGTAGCGTTCAGACACCGTGTCCAGTGTCGTCACCCAACAGAAACAGCCAATGTTGAACTATGAAAGTGGGATTTCATCAAGAAATGCCTGAAGAAGCCTTATCAGAACCTACTTGCTCTCAGGCTGCTTTCAACCAGGAAGCTTCCATCTGTTCCACACAAGCAGGAAGTGGACGCAGGAGGTGTAAACAAGAAGAATCCGCTTGTAAAAAAACAGATGACAGTTGGTGGGCCGATGAAGCAGCTCTGAGGCAGAAATGTCACTTGTCTCTGCTGTCGGCCTGTCTCCACTTCTAGAAGTCCCATAAAGCCATAATGTGGTGCAGATGTGGACGTTGTGCCCGTGAGCGGGTGGTGCAGCATGAGGAGAATGCCTTTGATCACGGCTTTACGAAGGAGCCACAGCTTTGAGGATTCTGCTGACGTTTCAAGCAGACGTTAAAGACCTGAGTCGGGATAATCTAATCAGTCTCTTTGTGAGGCTACGTAGCATATGTGGCTAACACACACACACACACACAAACACACACACATGTTAGAGTTCCATGTTCTGGTGAAGGTCCCGTGACCTGCTCAGACTGCTGTTCAGTTTGTTTCCTGTGTGGATGTTTCTCTCAGCCAGTGGTGTTTGTTTACAACTTGCCAGTCTAGTGTGTGTGTGTGTGAGTCCAGACGTTGCAGGTGAACACTACGGCCTGTGGTGACAGGCTTTAACAGCCGCTGACACTGTTAATTACACGCTTCCTGGACTCACTGGTTAATACAGCCTCTGCAGGGAGGTGTGTGTATGTGTCTGTGAGGGGGGTGTTCAACAGCTCAGGAATGAACGGGAAAGTCTGATCAGGTCAATTTGAAAGCGAAGTGGAAGAAAACCACCAGGATTTGATCTGTTTCCAGCACTGACAAACAATGTCCTGGTCTACTGCCCCCACTTCCTCTTTCACACGTCACCACACACACACACACACACGATGCATCTGACACCCCCATACTCCCCCTGACGGTAGAGTGATGAGGACCTGCATGAAGCATGTGCCTGAACATGACCCCAGCACATGAGCAGTGGTGAATAAAATGTATCTCATGCTTTCTGCTTGTTGACCCTCCTTCAGGCTTTGCAGACACACACACACACACACACACTAATGGCCAGAGTAATGAAGGAGGCAGCAGAGAGGTGCTCGTCTCCCATAAAGGGTTCTTCTGCTAAAACACTCCACAATTCTCGCTGTAACGACTGCAGCCCGGCAACCTCCTCCAATACGTTCCCATGGTAACAGGTCAGAGTGTGTTTGTGTGGTGCTTGCTGGTGTGTTTTCCTTACTAGTGTTGTTTTTCCATGATGAATTAATTACTGCGGCACTCATTTGAATAACTGCTTGCAGAAATAAAGTGTGTGTGTGTGTGTGTGTTTCCTCTCCACACATTTTTTTGCTCTGTGTGTGTGTTTGGGTAAGGGTGGGGGTGTCCGCCAATCTGCACCCAGCTCCACAAACAGCTTCATTTCTAAATAAACTGTGTGCAAGAGTTATACCGCCCCCTACAGTTGGAAAAAATAACTGACACAAGTTAGTGTCAAGAAAGTCAGAACAGTTTTTATTTAGCTGCTCGTCTGTGATTAAATTCTGAGATCAATTGACCCATACTGACTCAGCATTAATCCAAGAAACAAAGAAGACATAAAAGCTGTTCATTTTAATACATCCTCCCCTGAAGGCACAGTGCACCAGCACCACCATGTGGTCACTAGTGGGAAATGGACCTATGATCATCGATTCTCTCCTTCACTGACGAGCAGAAGAGGTGACTCGTTAGCGACGGGCCGATTACTTTGATGCAACAGTTCCCCAGAACGTAAAGAACGTTGTTGTAGATACGACTGACATCATCACAGATCTGAATCACCTGCTGTTTGTCAGGCGGCTCGTCCTTGTCAAGGCGGATAACATGAACTCTTAGATTCGACTGCCAATTCCTCACCAAACATTCAAGCAATTCTGAGCTGTCCTGGAGCATGGAGGACATCTTCGAGTTGCGTTCTGCGCTCAGCAATACCAAGGTGAGTCCTGTTCCATCATCGCACTTGATGGACGAAGCCAGACCTCTCAAGCATGTATCCAACTCCTTCCTGCTGAACTTCACCATGTACATGAACACGTCCGAGTCCACCCAGATGGCTTTTAGTTCAGACTCCTGACCTGGATCCTCAGAGACTTGAAATCTGCTCGGATCAGAGCAGTCGTCAGACCAGAGGTGATTGTCTCTGTCTCTGTCTGGTCCGGTGTGTGACACCCAGTGTTGTTTTGATGTTCCCTCTGCAGGGAGTCGGTTCAGACCAGATGAGAGTGGTGGAATC
The DNA here is from genome assembly GCA_901007665.1 of Aeoliscus strigatus. Classification (NCBI taxonomy): domain Eukaryota; kingdom Metazoa; phylum Chordata; class Actinopteri; order Syngnathiformes; family Centriscidae; genus Aeoliscus; species Aeoliscus strigatus. Next base: position 3,290 of record CAAKHB010001595.1, on the reverse strand, counting down.
TCTGTCTCTTGCTTGAACCTCTCCTCAGAGGCTCTTATTGTTTCTTTCATTGTTGACAAAGGATGAGGAACTTCATAGTTTTCAAGTGTTTGACCTGTGGTCTGCTGCGGTGCTGAAGATTCCTGATCACCAGAACCAAACGCCATAGAATGAACAGCTTGGTTAAGTTTGGGCCTCACAGCTGTGACAGGAAGCTGATGAGCCCGGCGAATGAGGTCTTCCCTCAGAGCTCTGACAGCAGACAAAGGCCCTTCGATGACAGCTTTCCTCTGCTCCAGCAAAGGCTGGAAACGTACTGACCTGTGTGCTGATCGGAGACTCTGAATGAGTGCTGCTTGCCCGCTGCCAAACACCCAGAGGTCGACTGTCGCGCTTGAGACATACAGAGACACCTGCGACGACAGTGCATGTTGAATGTCCGTCTGACAGTAGTATAAAGCACACATTACCAGCTGGTGAGCCCACCTCTTTGGTGTAGGGAAACACTGTCAGAGGATAGTCCTGAGGAAACTTATCGTCCGTCATGATCTGTTCCTCCTTCAACACCACCTTCTCCGCATCTGCCAACAGTTCCTAGTTAGTTTATCCTTGTCAACATCACATCACAGGGCGTGTTTGATTCCATTTGAAAGCCTCCGTTCCTTATGCAGCACCTGATGTATTTCTTTTTTGCTTAACATGCAGCATGATTTGCTGGATGCCCTTAAATATCAGTGTTTTGCTGTGTGGAGTTCACTGCACATAACTGACAAACTTTTATTGAATGTACAATGCATCTATGTAAGTGTATGAGGGCAGAGTGGGACTTCTGGGCTGGACAGGACTGGATTACTATGAAAAAGGAGAAGAAGGTGGTGGTGGTGTGTGTGTGTGTGTGTGTGTGTGGGGGGGGGGGGGGTGTAGAGACAGACACACACAACAGAAAGAAAGGAAAACAAAAGGAAAAAAGGCAACTAAAACAAATCAAAACATTAACAACCTATGAAAAATTGGCTAGAAAGGGGAGAAGACAACAACAATTGCAATGCACCTGATGTATTTCAGTGTTCACACATTGTTTTAACTGTTCCCCTGGAAACGAATACAGCCTGCAACAGCCGACGTGCTTGACAATGGCTTCGGGTTCTTCTGCTCACCGAGCAGAGGGCGGGAAATTGGGTTCAGTGGCTCCGAAATAACAATACTACTACTACTACTACTACTACTACTACTAATAATAATAATAATAATAATAATAATAATAATAATAACAATAACATAGTCAGTGATATTAAACTAGTTTATGGTCGAAAAAAATTAACTTGGTTCCGTATGTAAATTATAAATCGGTGCTACTAAGAAACAACTTACAAAAGCGTTTATGTGTAGCTTGTCTAATTAGCAGCTAGCTTACTCTTCGTATTAGCAACTAGCTGCCGTTAGCCCGCGCACCGACTCGGTTCCAGCTCCGTCCGGTTACCTGCAGCGTCGTCAAACGTCACAAAGGCGACTCCGTCCATGTCGGTGGGGTATCGGACCGCCTGGACGTCTCCTCCGTGGCTCCTCCTGCGGGTTTGGAAGTGAACTGTGAGCTTGTCTCGGATCGTGCGGGCGGACAGCACGTCGGGCAGCACGTCGGGCACACCGGAGGCGACCACCGTCCTCTCCTCCCAGGAACCGACCTCCATCCGAGCTGCAGACATGATGACAGCTAGCTGGAGCTACAGCCTGCTAAGGCCAGGATGGCTGGGAGGACTTCACAACTGACAGTTTCACTTTCTCCTTCTACCTCCTCCCCGCTCTGGCCTTCGTGTTGTAGTAGCAGCATCTGTCCACTAGGTGTCTCTGTCCCTTCGTGTTGGAAATTCAAGACCTCCTACCCCGAGAGTTCAGTTTTGCTGACTGCAGGTTAGGAATTCAATCAATTAAATACAATTTAAATGAAATGTGAATTAAATTTAAAAAAAGGTCAACGCATTGGTATGAACATTTATTAGTCAAAAACAACAACAGGACATAAAACCTCCTCCTGACAACACACGCAAATAAAAAAAAGTGACAAACTTGATTGTGCATATTAACACTTTAATATAATATAAAAGAAAAGCAGCCTGGTCGAGTGCAACATAAAGGTGTGTATGTGTGTGCAGGGGATGAATAAAAGAACATCCAGGAAACCCAGGCCCTGTCCAAAACCAACCAAATCTGGTTCATCACTTCAGTGCAAATGCAACATTCACTGTGTTTAATAAATCAGACAGTGGACCTATTGTTACTGTACATGGGGCAGAAACCAGTGTCTGGGATCAAGCAGCTGTGGGTGTCATTGAGGGTCAAATCAAATAAATCACACTTGCTCTGATATGAATTTAAATGTATGACAGTCGTTTCTAATCTTCAAACGTGGGAACAAATGCATCCTTGAACCAGAAACAACCAGAGAAATGTGTTTTTTCCATCACACCACCTATTAAAAGAGCCACAGTGGAGATGTGAACATCATATTTGGCAGAAATACCCGAAACATTTTTTTTTCTCTTTTGAACACGTCTGGAGAACAGAATCAGCAGTCCAGGACGCATTTTGCAAACAATACCAGAACAGTTAGCGGTCCTCAGTTTTTGCCCTGCAGGCCTGACAGCCAGACGAAGAGAACAGAAACTAAAACAGAGAACATTCACTCTTCAAACATTTGCTTTTGTTGTGGACTGTGTGGGATGGAAGCCCAGACCGTCCAGTCTGAGGCAGCAGAGGCAGGAGGTTGGATGTGCATGTGTGTGGTGCTCCTCAAATGCACCAAGAACTTAGCAGCTGGCATTGTCCAAGTCGCACCCCCCCCACACTTTGTGAGTGCGAGTGTGTGGCTCAGGATTTAACGGTGGCTGTTGTTCTAGGAGGTAAATCTACAGAGTGACGCGGCAAAGATGAGCACGGCTCTGGTCCGATTGTCCAGCAGCTGTTGGATCGATTCTTCTCTGCAGATCTGTGGCGAGGGTGGAGGCGTCTGTGCAACTGATAACTTCCACAGGACCTGGAACCCCCGGGACCTGACAGCTCACTGCAGACAAACACACACACTGGAGTCAGCAACAAAAAGCTGAAGGTCAAATAGCAGCCACTGGTGAGGAGGAAAGTCAGCCCTCCGCCATCGGGAGGCTTTGACACCCTGCTGCTGTCAGCCCAACACCAACGGATTCTGCTTTCGCCGCGTCTCAACTGCTTGTTTTTAAACACACACACACACACACACACACACACACACACACACACACACACACACAGCACACCTCTTGGCCCACAGACAAGGTGAC
>CAAKHB010001593.1:63340-74691 GCA_901007665.1 Aeoliscus strigatus | reverse complement strand
GCTGGGTTATTTCGGCTCTGATGAAGCCGCAGTCACTACTCTGTCTCCAGCATTCTCCCACCCACAGCACCATCAGGTTATACGTGGAACCACGGCACAGGTAACAGCCAGTCAGCAGCGCAGGTTGTGCAGCACAGTGCTCATGCACATGGAGCACGTGGAGAGGAGAAAACACTTTGCGAGTGAAGCATGTCTGTCTCTGGAGAGCACGTCGATGTTTTGGAGTTAAGACAGCGTGATTTCAGTCCTCTATGGGGGCGATACCGGGGGGGCAGCAGGGTGGGCAGTGCCCACCCAAGCATAACTGGCTCCTAGGCTGCTTTCAAAACCGCTGATTTGCATTATTTGGACTGTTTATGAAGATCACTAAAAATAATTAATGAGGGAAAGTAACACCAGCAGCCAGGAATACTGACGGTCACCGAATATCGTCGGTCAACATACGTGGTCATCCCAGGGGAGAGAGTGATCCAGTTTACATTAGTTTTTGAAAAGCTTTCGGGCCACGTCCACATGGAAAACATTTGGAGTGTAAACGCTCATGTTTTGCGTTGTTTTGGCTGAAAAAGCACTCTGTTGAAACCGGGTCTCAGGGTGGAGGACACGGCCCTCTGGTCTGTGTCTGGACGATGATTCTGCATACCTTCCATATCGAGGTCTCATCAACCTCTTCCCCCTGAAGTCTCTGTAAAGCAGCAGCCAATGAAAGTGGAAAACGTAATTTTTAAAATTTTTTAATATATAAAAAAAATAATCATGATTGTTCATCCTTTGTGGTGTTTGATATGAACTCATTTTCCTTGATATTGACTCAGAGAGCTGGATGTTTTCCTGAGGATGTATTAGTTGTTATTATTAGTGTATTAGTTGACATCCGTCCGTTTTCATGTCGCTGAAATGGTTCCGTACACGCGTCTATTTGGTGGCAGATTGAGTCCCTCTGCTACTTGGTTCTCACGTAACTTAGACGACATGCAGCTGATGTTCTGTCATTATTAAACTCCTTACGATAGAATCATTGTGACGTTCATAAATACGATAATCGCGGCGTCCAGCTGCCACCTGATTGGCTGACATTCGTTGGCATGTCGTTGGCGTACCTCTAGCGTCCGCTCAGACTCGCTCAGCATTCCAGGTGTTTGCAGCTGTGAACTAATTACAGCTTCTCTTGTGTTTTACGAGCCGCTTGAAGGCGCCATTTCCTGTTGGCTGTCGTCAGATGTGTCGCAGCAGCTTCTGTCAGCGTCTGTCATCTTCTCCTGTTCGTCATGTCTTTGTGTGTCCTGTTTGTGGCAGCTTGATGTGCGTTTTATCTGCTGTTGTGTCACTTCCTGTATTATCAGAGCATTCGAAGACGCCATGTGAGCGTCAGCGTGACGCCGCCCAACCCACCGCCACCAGCTTCTTCTCTCTGTGGCGCCGGCCGACCGCTCCATTCATCCCGCAGTGTGACGCCCACGGCTCCTATGAGTCCACGCAGTGTCACAGCGCCATTGGACAGTGTTGGTGCGTCGACGCCGACGGACACGAGATTCCAAACACGCGCACGGGCGCCGCCAATGCCCCACTGTGTGAGTTCCATCACCCTGGTGGCAGGAAGGGGTACTGCAGCAGGACCAGGGTTGACGTTGTCGTCCCTCACAGGTATCAATCAGGCCGTGACTCTGCCTCCCGTTGGCCCGACACCGCGGCCCGACGTTGACCCGGCGCCTCCGGGGACGAACCTGCTGTTCGCTCAGAGCGGGCGGATTGAGCGCGTCCCTCTGGACGGACACCACATGAGGACAGAGGATGCCAAACCGTTGCTGCACGTCCCGGTGAGATGCTGTCTGCTGTTACCACAACGGACGTTTGTTTCTTTGGGACAAGGCTCTCATTTAACACCACTTCCTGTCTCACACACGTTCACTCTCGCTCCATAAAAGTTGGGGTCACGACCTCCAGCGGCGCCGTCGTTGCTGTTGAACAATGCGTCCGTTGTCCATCCATTGTCCCTGAAGACAAACGCCGCTTTCACTGAACTTGTCCCGGTTGATTCCCGTCAGGACCGCGTCGTCATCGCGGTGGCATATGACTGCGTGGACGAGATGGTTTACTGGAGTGACATCACAGCGCCTGCGATCAGCCGGGCGCGTCTGAGCGGAGGAGACGTTGTTCCGCTCGTCACCAAAGGTCCGTAGACGTGAGTCCTCCACAGCCACCACAAACACTAGTTCCTGTGTAACGATGCTCCGCCCCCAGAGCTGCAGAGCCCCGAGGGACTGGCTGTCGACCACGTGTCCCGCCTCCTCTTCTGGACCGACTCGGTGCGCGACACGGTGGAGGTGTCGCAGCTGGACGGGAGCCACAGGCGCGTCCTGTTCGACACGGACCTGGTGAACCCACGGCCCATCGTGACCAATCCTGTGTACGGGTGAGTGACGGGGTGGGGCTAAAGGTTTACACAGGTACACCAGATTTATTCATGGCGTCAGTAGAGTGAAGTACTTTAGTGTACATGTACTCACAGTGTCACATCAGGAAGGGTTAAATACCAGCAGTAGTAGTAGTAGCAGTCATAGTAGTAGTAATAGTATTAGTAGCAGCAGTAGTAGTAGTAGTCGCACTTATATCACTAATAGTATCAATAGTAGTGGTACAAAGACCAGTAGTGTCATTAGTACTTTAGTAGTAGTACCGCAGTAGTAGTTGTACTTGTGTCAGTGATAGTAGCAGTAGCAGTCGTACTCGTAGTACCAGTCGTATCAGTAGAACTCGTGCCATGTGCCTGCAGGCGTCTCTTCTGGGCAGACTGGGACCGTGACGGACCGAAGATCGAGACGTCCAACATGGATGGAACTGACCGCAGCGTCCTGGTGAAGGACGACTTGGGGCTCCCCAACGGTTTGACCTTCGACCTGCAGCAGCAGCAGCTGTGCTGGGCCGACGCAGGTGAGTGCAGCCGCTGGAACCGGCAGAACCAGCAGAACCGTCAGAATTGACCCGTGCCCGTCGCCCGCAGGAACCCGGCGGCTTGAGTGTATCGACCCTCAGCGGCGGCTGCGGCGACGGATCGTTGAGCAGATCCAGTATCCGTTTGCTGTGGTGGCTGTAGGACGGAACCTGTTCTACACCGACTGGAGGAGGTACGCACGCCACTGTTACAGTCGGACTGACAGACTGGTTAGCGCGTCTCACCTGTGTCGGGTTGTGATGTCACCTGACATGTTGTGATGTCATCTGCAGGGAGGCTGTGGTCGCTGTCGACCGCCACTCGGAGGAGGAGACGGAGGAGTTCCTGCCGCAGAAACGCTCGCGGCTCTATGGGATCGCCGCCGTGTCAACGCTGTGTCCACAAGGTGAAGACCTTGTCAGTCACATGACGGCACACATTCTTTCAGACTAGCTTAGCATCAAAACAGAATCAAAGCACACCACTCGTCTCACACGACTGTGAGCATTCAGCCTGGTTCGACGGTGTCTCAGCAGACAGGAAGTGATGCCTCCTGAGATCTTAGCACATTAGCATGTTAGCATTGTAACACGGCGAACCGTGCGCCGATCTGACGTCTGTCTCCTTCTCTTCATCTCCTCCAGTGTACAACTACTGTGCCAACAACGGTGGTTGCTCACACCTCTGTCTGCCACGCGCCGGCGGCTTCAGCTGCCGCTGCCCGGACGCCGACGCCGCTGCCGGTCGATGTGTGGAGACGAACCCTTGAGGGGCGGAGCCAACCACACGCCTCTGTAAACATGTATTTATGACGACACACGCCAGGTGATCAGCCTCTTCCTGATTGGGCAGATCCGCACGAATTGATGATCAGCGATCAATCAGCTGATTGTTGACGACGATCAATCGATTTGTCCTCAAACCAAAGATGTTAATTATTGAAGTTACTGATTATTTGCTCTGATGATCGGAATCTTTCACCGAACTGATCGATTGACAGAAATGATCATCAATGATCGATCAACGATGGAAATGATCTGTTTTCTGACCAACTCAGAGTTGGGTCAAAGGTCAGACGAGGTTAACATGGACCAATAACTTTCATACGTACCTGTAAATAATTTTCTTGTCTGTTAATTGATTGTTTTTCACTGGTGCTAAAGTTCCTGAGGTCTGCGGATGATGACGAGGCTCATCGTCGCCATGACGACGTCCGTAGCTCAGTTTGTCCTCGTCGTTTTTACAAAACATTTCGAGTTTAAAACGTTTTCTACTTCGGTTGTATGACAAATAAAGTTTCTTAAAATGTGAAAACCTCTATTCACTCGTTCATTAATTAAACCAAACAGATTATTGGTTATTGATGGCCTGTGGGGAGTTTTCATGCTCCCCTTGTGTCTACATGAGTTCCCTCTGGGTTCTCCAGCTTCCTCCCACCTCCAGAATCATGCCGAGGTTAATTAGCTCTGAATCACCCATGGGCGTGAACGGTCGTCTGTCCCTGATGTTCACCTGCTCACAGGCTGGAATTGGCTCCAGCACAGCAGAAGGTGATGAATGAATGATTTGAATGAGCCCCAAAGAGCTGCTGTGGAACAAACAAGAGGAAATCTCAGCTTCAGGTCGAACGTAAATAAACATTCTTTCACCTGAGTGTGACCATTAACCAATCAGAGCATCAGTGTGTGTGCACCCTTCACAGCACTGAAAAACATTTGAAAAATTATCTGAAACTATGACGAGAACGGGAGTCGGTGGAGTCGGTGTTGAAGGGACTTTTGCTGATTCTTGCTTGAATGTTGGAAATGTTCAGTTGGTCTGGGGACACACCATTGGCAGGGCTCAATCTGATGGGCGGGACCAACGTCTGTTTCCTCTGCACACAATAGGCTAACAAAGAAGGTGACATAGAGCGACAGCGGTGTTCATGTTGGGTGTGTGACAGAAAACTGAACTCAAACATTCAAAGCCACAGCCATTTTCTTTATTAACCTGTAGCAGAGACTGTCAGGGATGACACAGAATGCTCCAACTCTGGACACGCTCAGTATGAGCAATTTCAAACTTTCAAACCAAATTAAGTTCAACTGACACTTCTCAGCTTTCAGTCACCGTTTTCTGACTGCACAAACAGTCATGTAATTACGGCCAGCGATCCCGTCGGATTTTTGTTGCGAAGCACTTTGAGCTGCTCATTCGTATGAAGGCTGCTGTTCGAATAAAGTTCATTTTGATGATCAGGGAGCATCCAATCACCTGCTCATAAAACAGGAGGGAAAGAACAGATGATGTCGTGGTCACATGGTGTGACATCATCACGCCGCCATCAGAGCGTCTGTCGTCTGAGACGTTGGTCCTGTGTCTGTGTGTTCACCACCGGAACGACAGATAGCTCCGCCCCCCTCAGGGGGTGTGCTCTCCAGCAGACCAGCGTACCAGAACCTGGTCTCCATCCTCCACCGAGTAGAACTGCAGGGTCTTCAGGTCACTGCTGATGTCGAACTCCGTCCCGGACGCCTGCGGAGACACGGACACACGTCAGGGGGCGGAGCCCGCCTGAGGAGGTGTAACCCGTCAGGAGGCGTCGGCTGTCACCTTGTTGCTGGTGTAGCTGAGCCTCAGCTCGGCAGCAGGAACCTTCAGCAGTCGGTTCAGCAGCGTCTTCACCTTCTGGACCAACATGGACGCTGCCAAGGAGACAAAGAGGTGTGAGCCACTGTCAGACACTCGACAGGAAACCACGTGCTGCTGCGCCACCTGGAAGTTTCTTCTCGATCGGCGCCCGGTTGGCGTCATCAGGAAACACGAACGTGACCTCTGGATGACAGACAAGGTGTCAGACACAGCAGTGAGCCAATCAGAGAGCGGCGTGAGCAGAGAGCGGCGGGACTGACTGAGCAGGTGGTTTCTGATAGCAAACGGGGTCTGCTTCTTCAGCTCGCTGTCCTCCGGAGCGCCGTACTCTGAAACACACCGAGCAGCATGACGTCAGCATGACGTCAGCAGTTCATCAGCGGGTCAATCAGCCTGATGAGGGCGGGGCTTACTGTCGATCAGACTCAGGTAACGGGGATGCTGACAGGTGAAGTCTGAGCTCGCCTGACTCCGCCCTCCCGCCTTCAGCCACTCCTCTCCAAACCTTTTGATGTAGTCGAGCTCCGCCCCCCTTCTTTCCTCTGGGCTGATCTGCAGTTAACCATGACAACAAGTCATCTCACACCATCCCACAGACACGTGTGCACAGACACACACTTACACAGACAGACACACACCTGGCAGCCGTTCAGGACCTCCAGTCGTCCCAATTTGGCGATGATCAGCTGATCCGCCGTCCTGCGGTTTCCGTCGCTGCTCATCAGAGCGTTGCGGCGACACGAGAACTGGATCAGACTGGACAACTTGGAGAGTTCGTCCACCGCCCACCACTGGGGGGCACAGGAGGTTACTGTGTTTCACATCAGCAGGCAGGCAAGCGCTCGCATGAACACGAACACACACACACACACACACACAGACCTCAGTGACATTGTTGTCGTCCAGGTTGAGGTTCGTCAGTGCAGGAAACATGGCGGTCTGACCTCCTTTGGGCGACATGACAGGAAGCAGTGTGCTAGTTAGCAGGTATTTTATTGGCTGGCTCGCAGCTAGCTTGTTAGCACTTTGCACAGGGGTAACCACTGATGAAAGGGGAGGAGCTACATTTGACTGACAAAATCGCTGCCTTGGTAACAACCAGCTGTGACCTCTGACCTCTCAGTGGTAGGCGGCTCCAGGAGGAGCAGCGAGGTCACGTGACAGTTACAAGAGGAGGAGGAAGAGTGAGACTGAACATTTACCAGTGGCGACGTCATCAAAGCAAATGGCTGACAGTCCTGTATTGGACAGGTTCAGCTGCTGCAGTCTACGGAGAGGAGCAGAGATCAGAACAACACCATCTGCTGCCCCCTGGAGGCCAAAGGCGGACTGCCCTCTCCACATGTGCATACGTACCTGGGCAGAGCACCAACGCTCGGAACGCTGTCCTGCACCACACGGTTCCCGGAAAGATTCAGACTCCTCAGTGACTGCAGGACAACATCTGGCCTTTAACAAGCAAACACACACACACACACACACACACACACACACAGAGTCAGACACCAGCAGGCGCAGCATAAACAGGAGGTAGGACAAGCATCACCTCTGCAACTCTGTGATCTTGTTGTCCTCTAAAGAAAGATCTTCCAGCTGTGGCCACATGGGGGCGCAGGCCAGGACCTGGACAGAGACAGTGAAAACTACTAGTACTACTACTACTACTACTACCGCTGCTGCTCTTCAGTTCTATTCAGTATTATTTGTGTCGCCCAACATCACAATTACAATTGTTTCGATGGACTTTACAGTCTGTACAATACTACACCCTCTGTCCTTTGACCCCCAGTCAGGGTGAGGACAAACTGCCCAAAACCCCAGAAACGTCAGGGAAAAGCATAGAAAGTGGGACCCCTCTACCAGGGACAGACAGACCAGCACAAGGTGTTGAATGAACAGACAAGGACTCAGAGACTGAGCTTCTGAAAGCTGGTCAGAGTCCAACAGTGAGTCCATGTCTGTCCACTCACTGACTGCTACTTCCACATCCAACTAAAGGAACATGAGCCATGTATCGTGTGTGTGGTCATGTGATGCGTACCTGCAGCCAGGTGAGGTCACAGTTGTTGAGGACAAGAATTTTGAGACAGGAGAATGCGTTGCACTGAGCGGAGGGGTCAGAGGGCAAACATAGTCTGTTGGAACTGTAAGAGAGGAGGAGACACTGAGAAGAGGAGGAAACACTGGGCAGAGGAGGGGGAGAGATGGAGGAGGAGCACCCACCTGAGAACCAGTCTCTCCAGCTGCTCCAGCTGCCGGCTGATGGCCGTCACCTCCTCCCAGGAGCGCAGCAGTGTCCCGCTAAGATCCAACCACCGAACATCTGACAGACATTAAGTCCACTGACTCAAACGTTGACCAACCACAGCGCAGCCCCAAGAAACACAGATGTACGTGAAGACGATGAAAGGATACTGGGCGTGGTTCTCCGGATGTCGCCGTCAGCGCCGGGACCGTTCACCTGGCTGTGGGCCAGCAGCAGCGAAGGGAGGATCTCCAGGCTGTGGCACACGTTCCACCGTCATGGATGCGACCCACAAGTGTTTGTGAACGTGTGAAGGCGCCAGCTCACCCGCGTGCCCTGATGACGCCCCACTCCGATGACCCCTCAGCCAGCGCCGTCGCGTCCTCTGGCGGGTACGCCTGCCGCACAGCGCTCAACAGGTCCAACCCAAAGCTCGCCTTTGCTGGACGGACGAAGGAGCCACCTGTGGGGTGTCTGAGGACACACATCTAAATTGAGTCAAAGAATTAATGAATGGCATCGCATTGAGAACAGGGGTGAACTGAATCAAATCAGCAGGAGGCTTTACTGTGTGATTAATGTATACGTATGAAATCAGTGTCAGTGGTGGGGATTGACATCCCTAGTCTCTATCACTTGAAGGAAACAAAAAAAAAACACTGAGAACCAGATACTCCACCAGCAGCACATCGGTTGATTCAGACGGTCACACACCTGCAGCTGAAGTACTGGACGCCTTCGTGGCTGCCGTCATGTTTCCCTCGGCCGGGATCGTCCCACTCCACGCCGAGCCACACACCTGAGGGATGAGAGCATCATCGGGAGACCATGAATGCAACAAGAACAACGGAACGCAAGAGGAACCGTGAATAGTAATGTCCTACGTGGTAATGTAATGTCGCCCTGTTCATGAACAATTAGTTTGAAAGAGTGAATCTTTGGGTGAATGAATTGTACTGATTCTCTGACTGGAAAAAAAGTACTCATTTCACTGTTCATCTGAGAGCAGTGAACGTACTGACTGTACTGGGGGAACTAGTTGACATACATGGATGAATCTTGTTAAGTAAAAAAGATTCGCTCGGATCGGTTTTGCCCATCACTACATGGAATGCTATAATATAATAAAATATATGACTGATACTGAATCGTCAAACAGATAACGTTTAAGATTTTGAAAAATATATTTAAAAAACATTTGAAAACAAAAGAACAATTTACTTAGTTTTGGACATTTTATAATATTTGACATAATAAAACAGTTACAGCTCTCAGGTGAATTAAATAAACAAGCTGATTAAATGAACGTCGGACCTGAAGTCGGTGGAACCGGACCCACGTACCGAACCGTGGCCCGCTCCCCGCCGCAGAACACCCGCCTGCCCACCGCGTCCGCCGGCACCTCCGGCTCGGCCCGGTCCTTCGCCATGAAGTCCGACTGAGGAGGAGAAAGAACCACCGAACCTTCAGAACAAGCGAGCGACCCCTCAGAATCACCAAACCCTCGGAACCACTGGAGTTTACTCCTTTAATTATCGAAACAGAGCCGAAATGACGATATGTGACGGTTCGGTTCCTGTTCGCTCACGTCCCAAACAATCTGCCCTTCTTCTTCTGCGGTTAAATGGTGGTTGACGAACTGCTCTCAGCTGCTGTGGCACCACCTGCTGGAGTGTGGACGGTTGTCGCCACCTTAAAATGTAACAGCGTCCTTCACATCGTTTTCACGAATCTGTCTGTAAAAACCGGAGTGCTTCTTCTAAAACACTTTCTTTTTCTTATAAAACACCTTTTCACCAAAATCTGTACTGAACATTCAAAAGACGTGGATAAAACCACCAACACCAACAAACAGTGCAGTTTAACTTCACGGTGCGCCTAGGTGTCAACATTTAAAGGGAACATCGTAACAGAACATTCTTCTCGGTCGACTCTAGCGGTTTTTGAGTAGTCGGGAGGAAAGGCTAGAGGCTAGAGAGAGCGAAATTGCCGGTTGCTGATCAGCCCGTGCCTCAAAATGATATGGAACGATTTGCTTAATTTGAATTGGAGTATGGACTTTTGAAATGTGTTATTTTTTTCTGTGAAACTGAAATCCAAAGAGAGAAGGCAATGAAAGGTCGCAAACATGCTTAAAAGACCCACCGAATGCTTTATGCATGACAGCACTGTGCAAAATGTGAAGGGAGTCATTTATGTGCGCTCTGACATATCGGAAAGAACTATAACTTGTAACCAACAGGGGGAGCTGAGATTGAAGCTGCACACGGGTTAAGAGAGAGACAGAGAGAGAGAGACGGCTGAGTTAATAACATTTAGACGAGAAGTTTAAAATCAAGAGTGTATTTGGGATTCATGAGCAGCCAAGTGAAAGTATACATCCGCCCTCCACTGCGCATTTATGATCGATGCTTTGTGGGCAGCAAGAATCAAACAAGGAGCTTAGACCAAAGTAGTGGTAGATGTAGCAGAAAGATTCCTTGACGATGTTTGGAGCAGTTTCCGGCCACTTTGCAAGGGATGTCCCATTAAAGCGTCTTCTGAACAACACTGAAAATCAGCCGAGGATTGTAAAATACAGTCCTTGAGTTCAACACAGGACTGCTCTCCTAAATGGAAATACGTGCATTATAAACTCGACCAGTGGGGGCAGCAATGTGCTACAATGTACCTAGACTGCCGGAAAACACAACAAGAAGAAGAACGCCACATTGGACTCGGACTCTTTTAGACGTTGCACACGTTTAAGTAAAGTCTAAAAGAAGCTCACGAAAAATGTGAGCTGCGTGAATCTTTGACTCTGATGATACAATATTTTTTCCTCATTCTCGCTGTACGTCGGACGCCGAACGGATGATGAACACGTAGGAACGACGCGCTCGTGTTTCCGGTGGGAATTAGTTCATAGCTGCACGCGCTCAGAAAACGTGTGAACGCGCTTTGGAGCAGGGTTTTCTGATCTGTTAGAGTCTATACAACGATCTTATTCCACGATAAACCCCTGACAACCGTCGTCCAGCCGGTTCGTCAGCCTGCTGGAAACTTACAGAAGGAAACATGAAGAAGAAAGTTCGACGGAGGTTTGTTGTTGTTGTTTTCTTCTTTCTTTGAGCTCAGTTTCTGATAAACACATCTATAATCAATACTCTGATGGAATGCTGCATTATTTCCTGTCACGTGAGTAAATATCATATGATTTTTCGATCAGTTAAAACAGAACCCTGATTCGACTTCTGATCGATCAATCAATCTTCAGTTAATAAATGGACGTCAACACATCTGATCGACCTTTGAACTGAGTTTGATTCAGCATTTTCTGACATTTTACAAAATACATGAATGATTGATCGATTGACACACACACACACACACCAAAACACCAAATTTCTCCCTCTGACATTTCCCTCAATGCAGCAATGCGCGCTCCCAAAAGCCGATTTCCAGGGCAGAGCTTTGAGTGTGTGTGTGTGTGTGTGTGTGTGTGTGTGTGTGTGTGTGTGTGTGTGTGTGTGTGTGATGGGGGGTGCCGCTCATGTTTGG
>CAAKHB010001593.1:12500-31930 GCA_901007665.1 Aeoliscus strigatus | reverse complement strand
GTACAACCGCAGGCACACACACACACACACACACTTTAAACATGTACATTCCCACACACACACAATCACAGCAAACACATTTGTATTTTTGTCTTTTTCTCTCTCTCTCTCTGTGTGTGTGTGTGTGTGTGTGTGTGTGTGTGTGTGTGTGTGTGTGTGTGTGTGTGTGTGTGTGTGTGTGTGTGTGTGTGTGTGTGTGTGTGTGTGTGTGTGTGTGTGTGTGTGTGTGTGTGTGTGTGAATGGAGGATTGTGTGGAGGCGTCCTGCGATCGCAGAGGCTGGTACGGGGTGGGGGGTGTGTGTCAACAAACAGTGGATGTTTTTCACATTTAACTTCAGTTCACTCAGCTGCTGTGGATGAGCTGGAGATATTGGAGATACTGGAGGAGCTGAAGGTCAGGAGATACTGGAGGTTGGAGGTACTGAAGGAACTGCAGTAGTGTAAGTAGTGTAGGCAGCAGAGGTCTTGGAGATAATGAATGTTCTGGAGGTACTGGAGAACAGGAGGTCCAGAACGTGTTCTTGTGCCAGTGAGCAGAAGTTTGTGGACGTTTGATCAGACATCATGTGACCTTAGTGTGAAGCTGCTGCGGTGCTCGTGTGTGTGTGTGTGTGCGCGTGTGTGTGTGTGTGTGTGAGGGAGTGTGTGTGCGCATGTGTCTTTCTCTGATGATTCTCTTGATGATCTTTGATCTCAGCTTCTTCACATTTCACTGAACAAACATCCAGTGACTGATGGAGCTGATGGCTCCTGCTTGATCTTGGACCCCAGGTACCTGCAGGAGGTGGGCTACACCGACGCCCTCCTGGATGTGAAGTCTCAGCGGGTTCGAGCTCTGCTGGGTCTGAGCGGGGACAAAGCAGCGGACGGGACGTCATCCGAGCCGATGGTGAACGGCACCGAGCCGTCGTCGCTGAAGGACAGCGGTGTGCTCAGGTGTCCTACAGGCTCCGCCTCTTATGTCTCCATGGCGAGGCTTCCGCTCACTCACCTGCGTGTGTCTCTGCAGCAAACCTGACATGTCCGATTCGTCCACGGTGCTGGAGGCGTTCAAGTTCATTGAGAGTGCCGCTGCAGACTTCAGTGACGAGGATGAGGACGACAAGAGCGACGGGCGAGACAAAACTCTCCTGGACCGGGTTGCAGTAAGATGCCGCTGGGGCAGGAAGTGGACACGCAGTCCCTGAAACGCTTCAGACCAGCTGTTGATTGTTTGTGGGTCGGCTGTCTTTTAGATCACATCATTCATTCATTCATTCATTCATTCACTCCACAGATGATGAGAAAGAAGCCATCGTCGACGCCGTCGTCCACAACCTCTGACCTCAGCGACGACCCAGACACAGAAGAGGCTCTGAAGGGTTTCGACTTCCTGGCGAGTCCAGACGAACTGGATTCATCACCTGAGTCCAGGAGTGGTGAGGACAGCGGAGACTGGGGTGAGAGCGGGGTGAGGGGGAGAACGTAGGATGAGAGTGGGTGAGAGGAGGGAGAGAGGAGGAATAAAGGAGGGTGAGAGGAGGGAGAGCGGAGGTAGAAAGGAGGAGGAGAGTGGGTGAGATGAGGAGGAGAGTGGAGGAAGAAAGGAGGAGGAGAGTGGGTGAGAGGAGGGAGAGAGGTGGAAGAAAGGAGGAGGAGAGTGGGTGAGAGGAGGGAGAGTGGAGGAAGAAAGGAGGAGGAGAGTGGGTGAGATGAGGAGGAGAGTGGGTGAGAGGAGGGAGAGAGGTGGAAGAAAGGAGGATGAGAGTGGGTGAGAGGAGGGAGAGAGGAGGATGAGAGTGGGTGAGAGGAGGGAGAGAGGTGGAAGAAAGGAGGATGAGTGGGTGTAAGGAGGGAGAGCGGAGGAAGAAAGGAGGATGAGAGTGGGTGAGAGGAGGATGAGAGTGGGTGAGAGGAGGATGAGAGTGGGTGATGAGTGGGTGAGAGGAGGGAGAGAGGTGGAAGAAAGGAGGATGAGAGTGGGTGAGAGGAGGGAGGAGAGAGGAGGATGAGAGTGGGTGAGAGGTGGAAGAAAGGAGGAGGATGAGTGGGTGAGGGGAGGGAGAGCGGAGGAAGAAACGAGGGAGAGAGGAGGAATAAGGGAGGGAGAAGTGTCCCCTGTCCTCTAGCGTCCCCTGCAGTTTATCTCCTGTTGCTTAGCAACACGTGGGAAGTCAAAGTGCAGTGAGTTCCTGAACTACAGTGATCATGTGACCTCCTGCTCCTCAGAGAAGGATGAGCCTCCACTGGGCGATCTGCCGTGGGATGTTGACCAGAGTCTGATCGCACAGCTGAAGGAGCAGTACAGGAAGGAACGGAGGGGAAAGAAGGGGGTGAAAAGTGAGTCAGGGGATCAATCAATCTATCAATCAATCGATCACTCAGTCACTGGTAAACTCCTCTTCTTTAGGACCGAACCGTTCCAAGCTCCAGGACATGCTGGCGAACCTTCGGGATGTGGAGGACCTTCCCTCCCTTCAGCCCCCGGTGGCTCTGCCCTCCCGTCCTCCTGTGCCCCGGCTCGGCGAGCAGGACGTGGGACGCCCAGAAGACGGTGACTTCCTGTCTTTGATCTGCCACTAGGCTCACGGCTCCAACTGATCACGTGCTCATGTCCCCGCAGAGACGCTGACCTTCCTGCCGTCTCCCGGGAAGTCCTTCCTCCTGGGCCGTGTGGACGAGGCTGTTTCCACCGAGCTGGGGCTGGGAGAGCTGGCTGGGCTGACCGTGGCCAATGAGGCAGACGGCGCCACATATGACGTGAGTGAGGTGCCGCTCAGATGCCACCGGCTCCACCACCGCTAACTACGCCTCTGTCACAGGTCGCCAGCACCAAAGATGTGCTGAGGAAAACTTGGAACCCCAAGTACTCGCTGCGGAGCCACTTCGACTCGGTCCGCAGTCTGACGTTCCACCCGGTGGAGCCGGTTCTGGTCACCGCCTCCGAGGATCACACGCTCAAACTGTGGAACCTCCAGAAGACGACGCCCGCCAAGAAGTAAATGCCTCCTCTGTTGTCCTCCTTGTTAGCCTTGGTTCCAAGGGCAGTATGTAACTAACAGTAACTAACGTGGGCAGTAAATGACAAGGGCAGTTAGTAAGGACACGAGTGTACTAATGGCTGTTGGTTGCAGGTGTGCGGCGTTGGACGTGGAGCCCATCTACACCTTCAGAGCTCACAGGTGAGAGGGTTCAGACGTGAATGCGTGTGAGGAGTCATCACAGGAAGTGACCCGTGTCTGTCTGCAGCGGCGCCGTCCTGTGCGTCACCATGAGCTCGAGCGGCGAGCAGTGCTTCAGTGGCGGCGTGGATGGAACCATCCAGAGCTGGAACTTGCCCAACGCCAACGTGGACCCCTACGACTCCTACGGTATGTGTCCATCTGCGTTGTCAGCGCCCTCTGGAGGTCTTCAGTGGAAATGCGGCAGAAACCTGTCTCCTCTCCAGAGCCCGTGGTCCTGCGGGGGGCGCTATGCGGCCATGGCGACGCGGTGTGGGGTGTGGCCTACAGCTCAGCCCACCACCGCCTCCTTTCCTGCTCGGCTGATGGGACGATGCGCCTATGGAGCACAGCCGACGTGTCGCCGTCTCTCGCCGTTTTCAATGAACGAGGAGGTGAGAAGCGGTAGACCGTCGCTCGCCGCTGGCGGTTTGATGTCGTCACAGGTCTCTGTCTCGCTCAGAACTCGGCATCCCGACATCCGTAGACGTGGTGCGCTGCGACCCCGCCCACATGGTGACGGCGTTCGCCAGTGGCCACATCGGACTCTACAACATGGAGACACAGCAGCTCGTCCTGACGCTGGAGTCGGCTGGCGCGCCAGGTAAGAACTGCACGGCGACAACACAAGCTCGTATTTGTCCGTTGGTGTGTAACCCGCTGTCCTCCGTGTAGACGCTCCCTGTAAGATCAACAAGGTGCTGAGTCATCCCACGCTCCCCATCACCATCACGGCGCAGGAGGACCGACACATCCAGTTCTTTGACAACAACACAGGTAGATAGCGGTGACAAATTGTGCATAATTATTATTTTTTGCCGCATGTGCACTAAGATCAAATACATATCATGTTCCAAAACCACTGACAGTGACATCATGTGTTTCCTGGTGGTCAGTCAGGTGACTTCCTGTAACTGTTTTTGTCGTTTGTTTGACCTGCCAAAGGTAAACGGATCCACTCCATGGTCGCCCACCTGGACGCCGTCACCAGTCTCGCCGTGGACCCGAACGGACTTTACCTGATGTCAGGAAGTAGGTGCAGCGGGCATTTTAGATATAGATCTTCTCTGTCAGACACAGTAACAGTGCTTTTTTATCACTTTAATATTCGTTTGAAACGTCTAAGTGTCTTTTTAGTTGTCTGAGTTTTTGTAACACGTTAAAGTGTTTTTTTATTAATTGATGACGAAATAAGCCCCCATATATCCCCCCATACATTCTTTACCAAAATGAAGACATAATAATAGTTATTTATCTAATTAGTAAAACAAATCCCAGAAATTGCCACAACGGTCTAGAAAAACTAACCACAAAAACATATTAAACTAGAAAAGCACTCAGAGAACGCAGACTTCAGCCATGCATCTTATTTTCGCCCATACTGATATTTCGACCCCATATCATCTAATAAATTCACTGATCATCAAAACATGACTTTGACATTTGAAATCATGTTGATGTCATTCATAATCACATTCCTGGATTATCTGTGCCTGCTCCATTATCAATATTTCCTGAGCTTTTCATTAAAATCAGTTCACAAATTTTTGAGCTATTTTGCTAACAGACAAACAAACAAACAAACATCACCTCTTTGGCGGAGGTAATTCGTAAAACCAAAGATAGTTATTTGATTTTAAACACCTAAAAATGCAGTGACCGTAACAAAACATTTATTTAAGTAGTAAAACAAAAAAACTAACATTCTTTGTATTTAAAATACTGTGAATTGTTTCAGTAAGAGGTATTTGCGTTTGGCACATACGCACAACAAATTATAACAAATCAGGTTCCCAGTATGGATCAGCTCATGACATCAGCGTTTTTTTAAAATAAAGGTTTTTATTTATTTTATTTCAATGTTGAGGTCAGAGGTCGTTGAGACAGGAATCGGGGGCGTCCTGATTGGTTGTCTGTGTCCTCTCAGGCCACGACTGCTCTGTACGTCTGTGGAACATGGAGAGTAGAACCTGCATCCAGGAGTTCACCGCCCACCGCAAGAAGTTCGAGGAGTCCATCCACGACGTGGCGTTCCACCCGACCAAGTGCTACATCGGCAGCGCTGGCGCCGACGCGCTTGCTAAGGTCTTTGTATGACATCACACCTGCTGTCTTGTTAGCGGAGGTGGGGCTTTGGTGTCCCTGGAAATATGGAGGCGGGGGCGGACATCGTTGAACTCTCTTGCTCTGCCCCCTATGGACTCGGGCGGGCCCGGGTCCTGAAACAAACCCACCTCTGGGCGAGACGCCAAACAGGAAGCGGAGTTTGAAACTGGAATCCTTTGTTCGTGTACGTATCAGCGCTCCCATAAACACACCGCCGTTGCTATGACAACGTGCCTTCTCCTTCACGTTCAGCTGCATCAGCGCCGTTACGCCATCACCTCAGGATACTTGTCTGCAGCTTTGCCAGTCAAGTCCGGTCGAGTGATGTCACTTCCTGTCGGCTCCAGTTGATGATTTCACCTTCCCGTCAGTTGTGGCTACAGTGCAGCTATCAGAGGCTAATGAAATGGTTTCCATGTCTGCAGGTGTGCGCCACGTGACCGTCCTCCTCAGAGGGTGTGTGCGTTGTTGCTACGCAACAAGAGCATCACCTCTTCTTCTTCTTCTTCTCCTCATATGTTTACCTCCATTTAGACGGATCAGCGCGCCTGAGCAGAAAACGTCTTCCTGTAGGTTCCAACCTGCTGTGCATTTTGTTGAAGCTCCTCCCCTCCACGTATCCGTCGGTGGTGTAAACAGGCTCACTGCACGCTGCAGCGACATGGTTTGGCGTTCTGACGGTCGAAGCTTCCTCCATCGTCATCCGCTGTGTTTTCTCTTTTCGATGTCGGCGTCATACTCACTTCCATTTCTCTTTCTGAATGTTTGTGTCGGATGACAGTGAAAACGTTTCTTTAACCCTTTAACACCGACAGTATCACCAAGCATATTGTGCGCTACCATACTTTGGAGTACCATAATTCTGAGATTATTTGAAGATTATTATCAGAAAACATCAAACGGTTCCTGAAAGCTGAGAACAACCTTGTTGCTGTCATTACGGAAATCCCAATTGCACTGTTGTAGAAGCCGGCAAGTCATTACCGTAAATACAGCAACTCGGCCGTGAAGTGCAACTTCTCAGCTTTCAGAAACCGTTCCACGTGCAAATTGTCGCATAATTACAGTACTCCAAAGTACGCTGCTGTTGTCTCTGCCGAAGAGTGGATGTTCTATGACATGCAAACTCCTCGGGGTCCTTGCAGGGATGTTTGTCTCCTGCGGAATCTCCTCCTGAATTTTTCCAGCAGCTTCTCTGCCTCTGACTCCAGGATTCATTCCAAGCCAAAAGAATTATGCTCATTGAGTGAATTCATTCTACTCTTCATGGATTTCTTGTATTTTTTAAAGGCTGTTTTACTTGAAAAGTGATGTTTATTCTTCTTGCTGCGAAATTTTGTTGCTTTTATTTAACACAAATTTAAAAAGGGGAAATTGTTTTTATTATTTATGATGATGCTGTTTCAGGAACTTTACCGTTGTTTGCTGAGGGATCAAATATTGTTTCAGTCTGAATGCACGAGGTCCACCGATTGACAAGACTCTTCAGCAGAATAATTGATCGACCTCATAAACTCCTGCTGCTTTAAATGTGTTTAAATGTGTAAAATTTATTGGCAGAAACACTAAAATAAGTATTTTACTATCTGTGAACCTTCAAACTGAAACTGTAAATTCTTTGTGTCTGTAAATGTGCAGTGAAACTGTTGTACAGATTATACACAGGATCATTTCTGTACATACATTTTTTTCTCCATTGTTTCCAAAGGGGCAGACTGAACAGGAATAAAGGAACATGTTGTAAGACAATTGTCATTTCCTGCCTTTGTTTTTACAACATTATTGCAGTTGTTTAACAGTGGAATATAATGTCAAAGATTCCTGGGTAATTAAAGATCAAATATTGTTAGACAGAAAACATCTGGACCACAATTGTTAACCCTTTATGGGGCGAGAAAGCACATTTGATACGTCCATCTCACTCTCTCTATTGATTGAATTTGTTTTTCTTATTATACTTGTAGGAGCTCAGGTTGCTATCGAGCTACTGGTGCTTTGACTCCCAGGACAAACCTAGCTGACGCGCCTGGCGGCTCACCATCTGATGTGTCTGTGTTATTGAACAGTCTGACGTTCGTCTTGTCTGTGCTCCACACAATTTAGTTTCCATTTCACAGTGAATACGTAGTCATTCTTCCAAGTCTTCCAGAAACAAAAACACATTCTGTAGCCGCCACAGCGGTCAAGAACCATGTGCCCCTCTGGGGTCAAAAAACACCCTATCCAGGTAAGAGGATCTGTATAAATACCTGCGCCTGAAAGGGCAGCGACACCTAGCGGTACGTACAAGAAAGTGAGCATAACATTTTGTTTTTCTCATAAATATGACTCTTATGTTACTTATGTTAGTTTATACTAAATGCATGTCAACATGTATGAATAGATTTTTCAAGAACATGGCGTGGCGAAATGATAAATGTAAGAAGGCTGTCAAGAATAGAAATAGATCCTTTGGAATATTAAAGTTTAAAGAGGACTCATAACTTCCATCATTTTATTGAGTATAAAAAGGGCATACTGAAGGGGCTACTGTAGCTCCAGAGGAAATATAACCGCCATAAAGGAAATGTGGGGAATGATAAGGAAAATGGAAGGGAATAGAAGAGAAGGGAGTTACCAAATCAATGGCAATATCAAATGGAGGAAAGGCAGAAATGATGGTGAACACCTTAAATAAAGTACACAGTTCCAATAATTTGTCAGAAGAGGAGAGAAAGAACAGAGATGAAACCAAAAGGGTACATGCAGGAGGCATTCAGAGGAAGGACAACCTAGTGGATACAGTATAATGTGCCATTTACGATGAGGGAGCTAAAGAGTGAGCTGGCTAAATGTAAGAATTCAGCCCCAGGGAAACAGTGTTGGTGACGCAATGCTGAGACACTTGTGATGAGGGGCTGGAGATTATATAATAGAATGTGGGAAGAAGGAGTAACCCCCTCAGGGTGGAAGGAGACAGTTTTTGTTTGCATTACAAAGCCACGGAAAGATGCAAGCAAACCAGTAAATTATCGGCCAATAGCTCTAACACTGCATATTGGTAAACTAATGCAAAGGTTGGTTAATGGAAGGTTGATGGAGGACTGATGGGTGTCAGTGTGTGGGTTTAGGAAAGGGAGAAATAAAAATGGTTCAACAGTATATTGTTAGGTGAACCTGATGGCCAAAGGGATGATCACCATGTCAGAGTGGCAATGCAGACGTGTGTGTGTGTGTCAAGCTTTAGGTGGACAGGGGAGAAAGTGGCGTGGGAAATTTTAATGAAGGATCAAGACTTCTGGCCTGTGGTACCTGCATTGGAGCTCCAAGTTCCAGGTACTGATTTAAATTGCTGGAAAGTAGGGAGCATATTAAAGAAGCAGATATGATTCACAAATTTCAGTGTCATGTTATTGAGAAGTACGACAATCTTGTTAGCGTTCACGGATGGGTCTAAAGACCATCCACAGGGGCAGCTTTTAGTGTGCATGAGTAGAATGTGTAGTCATACGTAAGAGCATCTGATTTTCTGAATGTGTACACTGTTGAGCTATATGCGATTCTGATGGTGGTGAAGTGTTATTCTGGAGTTACTCTGTGTCTACAGTGAAGAGCATTGGAGATCGGAGTTGAGACGACCTCATCTATAAGATTCTTGTAATAACTAACACAGTGGGAGGAGGACACAGAGGAGTGGGGGGCGGTCATGATCTCTCGGTTAAGAACAGGGCATAGGACTCTCCAACTTTTAGGCAAACATCAAGACAGACTGTGCTCGGAATGTCAGGAACTGCTGCAGGAAATACTAAAGAGAGAGTTGAGGTTGTAGCAGAGTTGAATAAAATGGGGACGAAGAAATGACAGTCAAAAGCATTTTAAAAGTGGTGCCGAGGGGGAGAAGAAAGCTTGTATGACAGAAGATTGTGTATGACACTGAACTGATTAAAAGGATCTATTGTGAGGTTGACATGACCCAGAAGGTGGCAGCAATGCAATTCATTGGCTGTCGGCTGCCGTAAAAATCCAAAGAAGAAGAAGGAAGGAAGAGGCAGTGGGCTGATGCTGCTGTAAACAAAGCTGCCGTCCGGTCTGCTGCCTGGAACACACCAAACCGAGTCGTTTGGAGCTAGAATATGGTCGGAACTTCCCCTGTGGAGCTCTGAGGTGAGTAGAACCGGAGACCCGGAGACCCGTGTCGGAACCCAACCGACAAACTCCCCCGTTGGCATTAGCCGCCTGGCTATCACTGTGAGCTAAAGTTAGCATGGAGCTGACGCCCGCGGTTCGGACCGAACCAGCTCACGGTTTTTTCTGTCATACGAGTAAAGTCTCCGTGTTCGTCACGTTCTTTAAATGTGAATTAACTCGGTGAGTTAACGAGCTGGCCCCGGTCCGAGGTGAACCGGTGTCTGATACATGTGTCCGCAGTCCGGTCCGCTGAGCTGCTGTTTGTCCGGTTCCGGAGCGGCCATGACCCAGCGCGCGACCTGACGGGAGAGAATGGCGGCTGAGCTGTTTCCCTCCAAGAAGCTGCTTCCGTCCGCCGCCGTCCAGCAGCTCGAGCAGCAGAACGTCACCAACAATAACACGAGCAGTGCGCGCAGCACGAGCACCGGGCACCGCCGCTGCAATTGGCAGGGACAGTACCCCACCATCAGAGAGAGGTACACACACACACACACACACACACACACACACCATCAGAGAGAGGTACACACACACACACACACACACCACAGAGAGAGAGACACACACACACACACACACACACACACAGACACACACACACACACACACACACACACACACACACACACACACACACACACACACAGAGGTACACACACACACACACACACACACCATCAGAGAGAGGTACACACACACACACACACACACACACACACACACACCATCAGAGAGAGGTACACACACACACACACACACACCATCAGAGAGAGGTACACACACACACACCATCAGAGAGAGGTACACACACACACACCATCAGAGAGAGGTACACACACACACACACACACACTGACTGTGTGCATGCTTGCAGGAATTCAGTCATGTTCAACAACGAAATGATGGCGGACGTCCACTTCGTGGTCGGTCCTCCTGGGGGAACGCAGCGGGTTCCCGGTCACAAGGTGCCAGAGTTAATTTGTTGTTTGACCTTTGACCTGTCTTTGAGTCTCCTTTTGTTGCGTCATGACACCCATCGTAACCACGACTCAGCGTTGAGGATTGTTGTCTGACGTCGACCATCTTGCTCTGCTCCAGTATGTCCTTGCCGTCGGCAGCTCAGTGTTCCACGCTATGTTCTACGGCGAGCTGGCCGAAGACCAGGACGAGATCCGGATCCCAGACGTGGAGCCGCCGTCCTTCCTGGCCATGTTGAAGTAGGTGCCCTGTGGTTGGTCCGCGCGCAGTGGCGTGTCTCTGGTGTGTGACGTGTGTTCGATCCCTTCAGGTACATCTACTGTGATGAGATTGACCTGTGCGCCGACACCGTGCTAGCGACGCTCTACGCTGCCAAGAAGTACATCGTGCCGCACCTGGCCCGCGCCTGCGTCAACTTCCTGGAGACGAGCCTGAGCGCCAAGAACGCCTGCGTGCTGCTGTCTCAGAGCTGCCTGTTCGAGGAGCCCGACCTGACGCAGCGCTGCTGGGAGGTGATCGACGCGCAGGCTGAGCTGGCGCTGCGCTCCGAGGGCTTCTGCGACATTGATGCCCAGACGCTGGAGAGCATCCTGCGCCGCGAGACGCTCAACGCCAAGGAGATGGTGGTGTTTGAGGCGGCGCTGAACTGGGCCGAGGCCGAGTGCCAGCGCCGGGATCTTCCCCCGAGCATTGAGAATCGGCGCCTGGTTCTGGGGAAGGCCATCTACCTGATCCGCATCCCCACCATGGCGCTGGAGGATTTCGCCAATGGCGCGGCGCAGTCGGGTGTGCTGACGCTCAACGAGACCAACGACATCTTCCTGTGGTTCACCGCCGCCAACAAGCCTGAGCTACTGTTCTGCAGCAAACCCAGGACGGGCCTGGCGCCCCAGCGCTGCCACCGCTTCCAGTCCTGCGCCTACCGCAGCAACCAGTGGCGCTACCGCGGCCGCTGCGACAGCATCCAGTTCGCCGTCGACCGGCGCGTCTTCATCGCCGGCTTCGGCCTCTACGGCTCGAGCTGCGGCTCGGCCGAGTACAGCGCCCGCATGGAGCTGAAGCGTCAGGGCGTGGCCATGGCCCACAGGATCATCAAGTTCTTCTCGGACGGCTCCAGCAGCACCTTCCCCGTGTGGTTCGAGTATCCGGTGCAGATCGAACCCGACACCTTCTACACGGCCAGCGTGGTTCTGGACGGGAACGAGCTCAGCTACTTCGGCCAGGAGGGGATGACGGAGGTCCAGTGTGGGAAGGTCACGTTCCAGTTCCAGTGCTCTTCGGACAGCACCAACGGAACCGGAGTGCAGGGAGGACAGATCCCCGAGCTCATCTTCTACGCCTGACGAGACGCCTCTGAAGTGGTCCTCCCAGGTCCATCTGGGGCTGATGTGTGGTTAGTGTGACGACCTCCGTTGAAGGATCATGAATCCACTCGGTGCTTCAGTGTGTTTGAGGCCGGAGGGTGACTGTAAATACTAGCTGGTGACAGATCCGGTTGGTTCCAGAAGCAGCTTCAGGGACATGTTTCCTCCTCAGACCGACGTCTGTCTAAAGCTGCTCCAGGATCGAACCTGAGTGACTCGGTCCACTGCCAGTGAGACGCCGCCCAGCCTGAGTGCTCGTCAGCGATGCCACAAGTCAGACAATCACACCTTTGTGACATTTACTGTTTCACATTCATTAATTCAACAAGCACAACAACTGTTTGGGGGAAGGTCACAGAAGGACAATGTCAGCTGTCACATCCATTCTGGTGGGTGGTGGTTGTCACGCTGTGGGGTCTCTGCAGGGATCACAGGTTGTTTGTCGTTGTTTGTCGTCGTCGTCGCTGTGTGTACGTCTGTTTCTCTGAATCCTCCTGCTGCCATTGTTTGCGGCAATCGAGCGTTGCTCAGCAGCTCCTTTGCTTTTTATTTGAAAAAAGCGATCGCTCCCCCGTTCCTGGAGTTTTGTGTCGTTGTTTGTGTCGGAGCTCCGCCCCCTCGGATCTTTGATTGACAGTGGCCTTATCGACGTGAAATAAAACGTTCAGTCACCCTGAGACTTGTCAGTTTGTACTTCCTGTTCAGTCTAAAACTTTGACATGAAAAGTTGTTTGATTTTGTCCTGAAATGTGAAACGTTGAACAAACTTCCAGGAACCGTGTTGAATCTTCCTCTGGATCTTCTGGATGATGAATTCAGTTGATCAGTAATTCTGAAATTAAACAAAACAAATTCAGGATTTTCACTAAACCTACTTCCTGAAACAGGCACGTGGAGCGGTGCACGGACTGGACGGTGCTCTTACAGGAGTCATTCCTCTCAAAGATTGTTGTATTTCTTCATTTATTAGAACTTATGTTCAAGGAAATGATCACTGGTCAGAGGTGGATCAGAACGATTCAGATCATCCACTGTGTCGCTCATTCCGAAACATTGAACGAACGAATCCACGACTACAGGAAAATGTCAACAAAACGAGAACAAACCTGAACATCAGAGCAAGTCAGAAGTATATTGGTTGCATATTGGTAAACTAATGCAAAGGTTGGTTCATGGATGGTTTAGTCAAGAACGTTCTGGATGGAGCAACTTTCTAAACACCCCATCAGTTGGATGTAGAACTGTAGAAACTATGAACATATGAACTCAGCAGAATTCTCTAGAATGGGTTGCCATGGTGATCTTTGATCTTTGCTTCAAAGATCAAAGGACTTTGATGATTCTTTGACAGAAAAAACAGAAGGAGGATGATCTTCAGCGTAGAGGTCACCTCTGATGGAGAACATGGACCTGTGTGGGTGAAGGTCCAGCTGATGGACTAACTCATCCACTGGGGTCGCACTGATCCACATGTATGACGATCCACCTCAGACCTGATGAAGTCCTCTAGGCTCCAGCTGGACCTTCGCCTGAGGACAACACAGACGTTGAATCAAAGGAGAACATGGGGTCAGTGAGGACACCTCCTCCTGCTCCTCTCTGCTTTCATAGTTGATCAAACATTCACCGAATTAAACCAGAAAGCTCCTGCAGCCGGAGGATGTCAGCACATGTCAGACCCCGTCCGACCCCTCCCCCGGAGGAACCTGCCCTGGAAGTCCTCAGCATATGATCGTTGGTGCGACCAGAGCAGAAGAGAAACTTGAAGAAGGTCATGAAGGCTGCAGCCCGGAGCATTTCCCACTTCCCACCTCATTTTTCCTGACACACAATTGGTCGTCACTTGTACCTTTTAGGTATCTAACACATGTTTGCAGTGTTTGCTCACTATCCAACTGATGTCATGGCATCAATCAGGCTGCCTACAATGTCACAATAGTGTTGAGGATTAACAACCTCATTTTTGTCCCTCTCTTCATTTGTCTCCTTTCTTAACTCACATGGTGTCTATCCTGGCTTACGCTCCGACTTTCCAAACCTTCGTATTTTCAGAATGTATCTTCTCTGACTCATTTTGATTTTCTCACCCTCTTGTTCAAACTATATGCCCAGGAAATATGGATTTCACTGCACAGTCTTCGAATCTGTTGAGTAGATCAATATAGTTGGCTGCATTTATTCGATCGTCGACCCAGATGATGACAAGGATCCCATCGTTTTCATCTGTATGTACAGTGTTCAAATAGGTTTCTTTTAAAGTTTGTACCAGTTTGTCCCAGATTGTCTCAAACCATAAAGTGATTTCTTTAACTTGTCCACCAGTTTCCTCCTCAAAATCCTCCGGTTGCTCCAAGAGAATGTTTTGACGAGGTTGTCATGAACGGCTGTCTGCATCAATGTCCTTACTGTATTGGCTCTACAGACTCTGCAGTCTATTTTTGCGTGTGATCGTCACACCCTCTACCACACTCGGTAGCTTCAACACATCATCCACACTAGCGTGTCTCAAAGTCTCATGCCGTGTGTGAACTCACTTTGTCTCTGGATATTATACCACTGACTGAGACATCAACACCTTATTTACACCTTATTTACACCTCCTCATAGCTTCTTATCTTAACTTTGAACTGGACAAACCATAATTCTGTGCTCTGTGTTACATGAATGGCAAAAGGCTTGTATTGTTCCGGAAGGCCCTTCAGAATCACAGTATCAGCCCATCACTGATGACCTCCTTTGTATTTCTCAGGGAGGTTACAGCGCTTTCAGCATGGACGATATAATCTGTTGTAGTTTCTCCAGACTCCTTGTTGAGGGTAGTTAGTTCTGTATACAGGGCAATAATTCTGGGCGGCCTAATGGCTGCGTAGTATTTCTAGAGCCTTTTTACCGTTGTCTGCCACTTCCCTCATTATCAACGGCAGGCAGGCCTGTGTCGTCGAGGAGCTGATGACTTTCTGTTCTGTTGGTTCGTGGTTCTAATGTTACGTTCACATGAACCCTAGCCTAGAAATCTACCACACCCCTCAGTGGTAGTTAATTCAATTTGCAGCCAGGGTTCAGTCTAGAAACTTTTTGTTAGCTTTCGAGCTGCAAAATCCAACTGATTGGGCCAATCACATTATCTGTAGAGTCGCTGGGTGGGCTTCACATAGTGACGAGCGATGACGGAGTTACAACCGTTACGGTTCATGTTAACAAGTCATTCTTTGGCGCCGTGTTACTGTGAACGTCAGGTCAGCCGTTTGGAGCCCGGTGAAGTTCCATCCTACGAACGCACCAACGCCCGTGACCTGTCTCGGTTGGTTGAAAAGCGTTGGGATCCAGTTTGACTCCTCTCTGTTCCCGTCCTGTGTAAACCCGGAAGTGACGTAGATTGACAACACGGACAGCACATCTCATTTTCCGCCGTGAGAATCAGACGTCCGGCGTCATGCACAGACTGAAAATCATCTCCGGACATTTGGTCCGGTCCAGTTCTCCGGACCCGCCGGGGCTGCGGCGGGTGGAGTGCGGGGCGGCGGCGGCCGGCGGCCCGGAGGACGTGGTGATCGTCCACGGCCGCAGGACCGCGATCGGCCGCGCGAAGAGAGGCGCGTTCAAGGTCCAAAGTCCGAACCGAACCGAACCTCTGATAACCGATCAATAGCTGTGATTATGGTTTGCAGACTCAGTGTGACGTCACTTGTATGTTTGAGCCAGAAGTTGTTTGTTGATCGTCGCAGGACACGACCCCGGATGAACTGCTGAGCGCCGTGATGACGTCAGTGATAAAGGACGTCGGACTGTCACCTGAGCGACTGGGGGACGTCTGTGTGGGTGAGAAACAAGTGGTTCATCATTCACCACTTCACCATTCATCATCATTCACCACTTCACCATTCATCATGTCATGTTCATCACTTCATCATTCATGGTCTTGTCTCCCTGCTGAAGTTTGATGTGAATCACTGACTTGCCTCATGAAAGGAAAACGTGTCGAATGAGTTAATGACTGGATGAATGAATGAACGAATGAGTGAGTGAGTAGCTGCTTCATTCCGTCAACTGTTGCTGCAGGAAACGTTCTGCAGCCTGGAGCCGGCGCTCTGATGGCTCGAGTGGCGCATTTCCTCAGGTGCGCTCTCTCATCTCCTCCTCCTCTGTCCATCTTCCTCTCCTCCTCTGTCCATCCTCTCTCTCCTCCTCCGTCCTCTGCTCTCTCTCCTCCTCCGTCCTCTCCTCCCTCTCCTCCTCCGTCCTCTCCTCCCTCTCCTGCTCTGTCCATCCTCCCTCGTCTCCTCCATCTCACTCCATCTCTTCCTCCAGTGCCTTCCCAGAATCGGTTCCAGTTTACACCGTGAACCGTCAGTGTTCCTCTGGTCTTCAGGCGCTTTTAAACATTGCAGGTAAAAAACCATCACGGAGGAGTTTCATCATCACCTTTTGCCACGTTTGTAACCCCGTCCCCTGTGTGTGTGTGTGTGTGTGTGTGTGTGCACGTGCACATGAAGGCGCCATCAGGAGCGGCTCCATCGATCTGGGTCTGGCCTGCGGGTGAGTCTGTCTGATCTGATAATACACGATGACGATCAGCTGTCTCATGTTCTCTGTGTGTGTGTGTGTGTGTGTGTGTGTGTTAGCGTGGAGAGCATGTCGCTGCGTTCCGTTGGTAACCCAGGTGACCTGAGCTCCAGGCTGGTGGACAACGACAAAGCCAGAGACTGTCTCATTCCGATGGGGTGAGATGGCAGCTGAACTCTAGCTGCATCCCGTCAGCAGGGGGCTCTAACGAGTGTGTGTGTGTGTGTGTGTGTGTGTGTGTGTCCGTGCGTGCAGCATCACCTCAGAGAACGTTGCGCAGCGATTCGGCATCAGCAGAGAGCAGCAGGACGCCTTTGCTCTCGCTTCTCAGCAGAAGTAATGACTCGCGGCGTCATAAAATCATCCATTTGTTTTTGTTTTCCCCGCTTTTTGTAACCATGGCAACTGTCGCCGTGACAGAGCAGCGCGGGCGCAGAGACTCGGCCTTTTCGACCAGGAGATCGTTCCCGTCGCCACCAAGGTTGTGGATGAGGCGGGAAACGAGCGGCAGACGGTGGTGGACAAGGATGAAGGGATCAGACCCACGACCACTCTGGACGGACTCAGGAAGCTTCGGCCGGCGTTCAAGGACGACGGCAGCACGACAGCAGGTGAGTGGCCACCTCAGGGTGCACCGCCCCCAGGAGACGAGTCGCTGGACTGTCACCTGAGAGAAGGGGAACCTTTGTGGGGGGTGAGTCACCACTTCCACGCTCATCATTCACCACTTCATCAACCACTGACAGTCTGATGTGAGTCAGGGACCAGTCACTTGGTGACCCCAGCCCCCCTCCCTCTGTCAGGTAACTCCAGTCAGGTGAGCGACGGCGCAGCGGCGGTGCTGGTGGGGCGGCGAGCGGCGGTGCAGGCTCTGGGTCTGCCCGTCTTGGGCGTTCTGCGGGGCAGCGCCGTGGTGGGCGTCCCCCCCGACGTGATGGGCATCGGCCCCGCCGTCGCCATCCCAGCAGCTCTGGAGCGCGCAGGTGAGACGGCGGACGAGTTCGCTCTTTGACAGCCACGGCCACTGTGGATCCATCAGCGCCAACATACATTGGAGTACTGTAATATCGTGACTATTTGCGCATTCAGAAAACGGTGATCAGTTCCTGAAAGTTTCACTTAACATCCAAGTTACTGTCATTACGGTAATGAATGGGATTACCGTAATGACAGCAACATGGCTGTTGTCAACATTCAGGAACCGATGGACGTGTTCTCCTAGCTTCTTCACACCAGGTAGAGGTACTGAGTGACACTTCTCAGCTAGTTTTCTGACTGCGATACTCCAAAGTATGCGAGTGCCACTGTAGCACTGATGATACCGTCGGTGTTGAAGGGTTAACGTCATCTGCGTCTCCGACAGGACTCACCATCGCCGACATTGATGTGTTTGAAATCAACGAGGCGTTTGCGAGTCAGGTGAGTGCCCCCACCCCCCCAACCCCTCCCCAGCCCAGTGACCGAGTGGTACCTGACGGTGTGACTTCCTGCTCAGGCGGCGTATTGTGTGGAGAAGCTGGGAATCCCCATGGAGAAGGTGAATCCCAACGGCGGCGCCATCGCCCTCGGCCACCCGCTGGGCTGCACTGGAGCTCGCCAGGTGGTGACGCTGCTGCACGAGCTGCGGCGCCGCGGACGGAGGTTGGTGTGCAACACCGCTGCTGCACGTGTGTGTGTGTGTGTGTCTCATGAGGTCTGTTGGCCTGGGTGTTGTCTGCAGGGCGTACGGTGTCGTGTCCATGTGCATTGGAACCGGAATGGGAGCAGCGGCGGTGATCGAATACCCGGGACCTTAGGAGCGGCTCACATGAACTGTCTGTTGTGATTAACAGCAGGTCGAACAATGATTTGCTGACACGTCAGCGACGTTTGTTATTAACGATGTTGATTCGGTGTGATTGACGACATCATGTGACCTGATGGTGTAATTAGTGCGGTAAAGGCTCAACGTTTGAAGACCTTTCACCTTCTCCACCGCTGATGTCCACTGTAAGAATTTGTGTCGCTGAAGTCAGTCGACCAATCGGCCGTCAAGAAAACCTTGTAACCATGACGATGACCGTTGCCTCCAGGTGCCGTTGGTTCTTTAAACTAGGTTTAAAATGTTGTTTGTGATTGTTGTGAAGCTCCAACATCACAGTGGCGTGTGCGACCTTTATGATGTCACAGCTCCACGTCTCCGCAGCCCACATGCTAACTGGCTAACTGGCTAACAACCATATCAACTGACAAGAACAGCAGTTCACCGTGTTGAATGTGATGTGTCCGTCTCCTTATGATTCCATTGACGTTCTCCATCTTCTTCTCTATGATGGCAGCGTTACAGCACCACCTACAGGCCTGGGGGATGTACTAACAGCAAACTCACTGGCTTGTGGTAATGGGCAGAACTGTTGGTTGTGGTGGACTGAATCAATAGAATCTGTTCAGTGAAAAACATTTGTTCAAAACATTTATTCTCTGTCGTTCAGTTCGATGTGGATCAGTATGCACAAAACGTAACCGATTTCAGATCACGTCAGTTTCGTTTTCAGTGAGTGATTTGTATCAGTTGAATGAATGAACCACAAATCTAATTCACCCGCACTATTTGATTTGTGTAGACGCACGCGTTCCAGGAGACGATTCTGTGTGGACGTTTTTTTAAAACTGTTCCAGTTCAGTCTCTGTGTGGACGTAGCCTGAGATCACACAAAACCAACAACAACAAAAACCCTGGTGCATCTCCATGACACCCTTTTGGTCACACACACACACACACACACACACTCTCAGTCACATGACACACAGCTGACCACTGATCAGCTGAGAGGCGGAACGAGCTGCTGATCAAATGTCTTAATCTCTGTAAAAGTTTTTACAAACCAATTAAAAGCATTTGATGAAAATCAGTTTTTACTGGAAACGAGTGATGATGAACTCTACACGAGCTTCTGCTTCTTCCGAGCCTGAAACTGCTTCGTTCTACTTTTGATCGACTTGACGAGCAGCGACAGACTCGGATCCATCGCCACCTTTGTCGGCGGAGCGTCAGTTCCTCCTCCTTCCGTC